>JAGYYN010016194.1:0-12925 GCA_021441665.1 Euplotes cf. woodruffi 2 WChen-2021 | reverse complement strand
TAACAGCGTGATCACTAAAAGAGACCAAGACTTAATGAACGAAGAGAAAAGACTCATTGAAGATTACTACAAACACTACAAGTACGCCTCGATTTATCATCGGTATAGCAACGATATGCAGTATCAGACTCCTCCGCATAAGTCTAAGAAGCTTATGGGGCACGAGAACCTCAAGGCGCATAACATCACAGTAATTAAAAAGAACCATCCGAAGCTTGGTGAAAGAAGCTTAGCTGGACGGATTCAAGATAACAGCAGACAATCATCAAAAAGACTGCAGCCCAAGCCCTCTCAGCACCTCGAACCAGAGCCGATGGCTCAAGGAATGGAGGAAATGAACGAAGACGAAAGAGTGTCTCTCATCGCGAAATTGGAAAAGAGAAAGCAGGACTTGCTAAATCTAATCCAACGTTTACCAGTATGCAACCGCAGCCATGCAGTTGAACTGAAAGAAAAAGAGTACTTCAGAATGATCGATGAAATCGATGAACAGACTGGGCTGCTGTACAACAAGCAAATCTTCTTCCTGTAAAAATATATTTTTAAAAGGCAAGAATGCACTTGATGCTTGAATTATTATACAATCAAAAATATTTTTATTCAGGCATTCATAAGCATCGATTCTTTACGGTTTTTTGATGTAGGTTAAAATTAAGTGACTCTAAAAAGCCCAGAATTTTGTATTTCCTCCTTTGCTTAGATCATCAACCAGTCTTAGTGATTGTCAATATGAACTGGTAGCACATATAAATATTTGATGCAAATACTGCTTTGAAAAATGCATGAAATCACATTGAAGTGATCAATGAATCTCTTATTTTATTGTTAGATATTTTCATATCAAATAGTATTCATATATTCAACTAGTGACAAATAAAATTATTTAACCGCCGGCTGGTCACACAAATGCAAAGATTAAACAATACGCGAGGCGACAGGGGTTTTGAATAACCTTATGTATAAAATTTAATTTGTACTTGAGACGCTAAATTTGAACGAACTGTTCCTCATTTCGTAGTTCTTGAGGTAAGTCGAGCAAGCCTTCATCTCAGCGCCGACTATTTCATCGTCAACTGTCGCTTGGTTATTTAACTGAATAAAATTTATTGTTGGCTGCCGCGTTAACTTCCGACACTCGTGGTTGCCAGCCCCGTTTTTATTTAGAATGTACTCTTTGAACGTGTTGTAACTGATCTCTTCACGACGAATTTCAGGGTCGCTTTCATCATAAAGTCCGCTGTTGCATTTAAAATTGGTTCAGTTATGCTTGTCATTTTCATCGACTTGATTAAGCATGATTGAAGCTTTGAGGTCCGAGCAGCTGTCTCCTTTCCTCTGTAAGAATTTCTTTATTGCACTATCCGTGATTTTTCCCTTATTGTCAGTATCCAGTAGGCTGAAGGCCCTCTTGATGTCCTCTTCGTCAATGTCGTTATTGACGTCGATGACTCTGACGAGGAAATCAAAATAGCTGATTCTTGCGTTTGTATCGTTTTCAACAAGATTCTCTAGTTTAGCTGTAATTACTCAATTGGTTCAGGTTTGCTTAAGCTTACAGATGATCTCCTCAACTAAAATCATCCCACTGCCATTTTTGTCGAGGGACTCAAATCATTCGTTCCACTCTTTGAGCTTGTGCTCGTCGCTCAGGTTGATTAAGATCAGCAGGATTTCCTTCTTCAAGTCGCTTGGTGCTTTCGAATGGGCAAGTCTTTGCAGCATATTATTATCAATTTCGACTTCTGAAGAATTGGAGTCCCGAATCCAAGTGTGTTTTAGTGCGAGATCTGGGGTCAGCCTGAGTTTGACGCTCGGCTGCATTAATTTCGTCACAAAGTCCTTCGCTTCGGGTGATAAATCACACCAGTCTTCTTCGAAAAATCAGAGTTCGTGTGTTATAATTTGCCTGTAGATATCCGTCATGCTTTCTGCTTGAAAAGGGGGTGTTCCAGTCAGCAAAATGTACGTGATGACTCCGATGCTCCACATATCGCATTCTTTATTGTAGTCGCCCTTCAGGACCTCTGGCGACACGTAGTAAGGAGTCCCGACTGGGCTCACTAAGTTCTTGAGCTCGCTAAAGTGCGATGATAAACCGAAATCCAGTAATTTTATTTTCATCGTTTTAGGATTAATCATGATGTTCTCTGGTTTTAAGTCTCGGTGTCATATGCCTAGGGAGTTTAGGTACTTTACAATTTTTATCAGTTGCTCAATAATCACTCAGGCGTCATCTTCAGGTAATTTATTTTTGGATACAATATAATCAAAGAGTTCTTTACCTCTGACATATTCCATAACGAGGTATAGCTTTTTATCGTCTTTAAAAATCTCAAAAATCTTAACGATATTTGGATGGGACACTTCCTTCAGTGTTTGAATTTCTTTCATTATAGATTCAAAATTGGATTTGATCTTCCGTATTTTTATTACTTTAATCGCGACGATGAAGCCAGGGTTCTTTTTGGAGAATCCTTTGTGGACCGTCCCGTATTTTCCGTGTCCAATCGGCTCTTTTATCGAGTAGTAGTCACCCACAAGCTCGTCGGTGAGATTGAGACGATTGCTACATTCGTCTGATAATCTTCGGGCCGATGTAGTATTAACCTTGTTGTAGTGGAGATTTTTAAACTCGCTGTTCTCGGATCAGAACATGTTTCTTTTGCTGCGCTTACTGATGTCAGACTGGGTCGTGATCATCGAGTTGGTCTTAAACACTCCGTCGTTTCTACTGTTGCCTCAGCACATCCGCATACTATTTCCCATATTTGCTCAAAATTTATAGATTTATTCTTTCAATACTATTTTCATTTGCTAGATGACTTTGCATCCACTGCAGATTGCGGTCTTTTTTATTTTTGTTGCATTTTGAAATAGTATTTTTTTAATAGGAATAAGATGGACGGAACATCAAGCACCCAGAGAGGCTGTAAACGCAGCTAAGCGATTGTATATAGGTCCCAACTTCCCACTCAGTCTCGCGAAGTACTTCAACAACCTCGTGAGCAAGCAGAACAAGCAGTCACAGAAGAGCCGAAAGTACAACAAAGACAGCTTTGTGGGTCACAAAAATGCAGTCAAGGGCAAGTGCACTAGAAATACCGAAATGATAAAGTAATCATTACTTTGCAAAAGCACGTTATTTTGTGATCTCACCGTCTGTCCGCGGTTATCGTACAATTCCTGTGGATCGAGGCCAATTATAAAATCTGTGGTTAAAATTATAACTCCAATTTAACCTGCTGACTTTATTGATAATCTGTATACAGAATTTATATGTCTCGATGGAGGTTAAGAATCCTCGCGATTTCGTTACGAAACTACATCGTTCAGCTGGAAACGGCCAGCTGATGGAGAGCAGCTGTAAACCACTGAAAACCAAAATTTAAAAATCGCTATTCAGCATTTAACTTTATTAAATTACCGATTTTTTAGAAAATCCTATGCTTTTTATTTTTTTAGTTATTTAGAATTTTGGGTTTTCAATCGAATTTTAGCGATTTTTAGGGAATTTTTGGATTGTTAGGAGTAGGGGAATTGGATACTGAAGAATGATAATTTTTAGATTAAAATTAGGAAAAGTTTATTTTAAGGAAATAAAAATTAACTGATTTTGGAATTGGAGGAAATACAAGAAAAATTGGATTATAATGATATATTTAGAAGTAAATCTTTGACCAAGACATCGAGAATTACAAGGAAGAATAATATGATACCGATTGAAATTAAAGACAACGACTCGCCTTCGAAAAGGCTTGGAGATTTCAATTGTTATCAATATTTAGCGTATGCTTTCAGTTTGAATTTTTAGGCTTTATTAACTATACATCATCATTTTTTGAGTTTTTAAAAATTAATAATTAGTATAAAACCAAAAGTACTGCAAAAATGTAAAATATATAGAAAGAATACAAAAGAATCGCTAAGTCCACCATATTTGATCAACAAGAAATATACACAGAGTTTTCCATTATTATAAAACTATCAACATGTATCAATCCGCAAATGAATCCTGTTAAGCTATCTCAAGTCGATCTCGACATCTTAGAAGAAGACAGTATAAATCCAATAGTGTCATTTGAGGAAAAGCAGACAAGCAATTCGACCCCAAAAAGCTTGAAGTCAAGTAAATTTGGTCCGAAGCCGAACTTCGACATGAACACAGCATTGATAAGCAATGAAGAAACACTAATAACCAGCGAATTCACAAACTTCGATCCAATTTTAGTGAGTTGCCAATACGAAGTTGCAACAAGGAACAGGATCGATTTGCCGAACAGTCGGTTTTCAGACCAATTTCGATCCCCTGGGAAAATATTCGATTCTCGCTGTAAGCAAAAGCAGTAAGTGGCTTCTGCCTGTTGCTGGCCAGCCTTCAATCTTAACTATAGCAAGCGGGGGCTGAATGTAACCAGCCGCAACTGAGCTCTCACAAGCTCTTCGAGTCCACATTTGCATATGACATATGCAAATGTGGACTTGAGGCATGAGCTGGCTCAGCTCAAAATGAACATTAGCTATGAAGAAGCAAAAATATGGGCGACCAATAGAAAAATATAAACAAGCAAGTAAATTTAGTAAAAATACTACAAAATAAATTGATTGAAGAAAGCAAGGAAAATCACAGTCTTGAAGAAATGGTCACAAAGCTCGCTATGAAGTTTTTAAACTATTCGAATGCCTAGATAAATGCAATTTGTTAATATATAATCGATATAAATACTCAATCGAGCAGGCTTTCACATACGGTTGGACTAGTATTCGTTATTAAATTAACATTATAAAATAAATCTTAATTAATATTTTTATGCTAAAACCAACAGCGATTTTAAGTTTAAACCTCGGTTATCAAGCGAAGGATTATTTACCGCGGTGCACAAAGATTAGTCCAAAAATTATTATTGCCTCAACTTAACAACTACAAGTTTTCAGATTTGCTGCTCATTTTTTCAGCGTATAAATTCGCTGAAAAAGGCTTGGCCTGTGTGTTGCTCTTTCCTTTGTTGCCGATAGGATTGCTTCTTTTCGATGTTCTTCCTCCCCCCATCGTATCGTAGAAATTGACGTGCTTTCCTTTGATCGAGCTTGACTTCTTTATTGAAAGAAGCAAATCTTCTTCGCTTTTAGACGCCCCCTTTTTGCCTTCGAGGTCGTATAGAGTCTTGAGCCGGGCCTTGTTCTGCTCTCTCTTCTGATAGTCTTCGTAGAGGCCATCGTAGACGTTCTTTCTTTCCCTAATGACATCGAGTTCGCTATTGGCTTTGGCTGTTTCGAGTTTTGGTGTGAATCTGATTTCTTCGCCTCTTTCTGAGTCGTACTTTTTCTTCATTTTCTCTCTTTTGTCTCTAAACTTGTCAGCGTATTGGTAGAGTCTGAGTGACAGGTGCTTAACGTCGAGCGGTTCGTTAGCATCGCCTTCTTTCTTCTTTGCCACGAGCTTTGGAGCGAAGGTTCACGCAGCGAGTTCGTCTCTTTTCTTCTGCTCGGAAAGCAATCTTTTCTTTCGGTTTATTTTTTCGTTCTCCGCATGCATCCTCTTCCACATTCGCTTGTGGTTATGGTGATCGTCGTACTTCGGCTTCCACTTTGAATTGTAGTTAATTGTTGGATGGAAAGAAAACTCAGTCCTCGCTTGAGAGTAGACTGAGGACGACGCGAAAGACCCTCTATGCGTTAACAGTCTGTTCTTCAACCTCTGCTGCCTCATCTCAGTGTTCACAGAGCCCCTTTGGTCGTGGTGAAACGTCTTCCTCATCATAAACTTGTTGTTTGCATCGAGCAAGTCATCGAGTTTATCTCTGCTAGAAAGCTTAGGATTCTCTTCGAGATCGTTATTATTCCTGTCATCGTCGTCGACCTTCAGCGGTGTTTCTTCAATGTTTAGTGACCTCGCCATTTCTTTAGTCATTTGCTCTCTTCTTTTCTTTTGCATTTTATTTCTGCTTCCGTTCGATTCGTTTCCTGTCTTTCGCCTCCATTTTTGCGATTCTTTCGAGGGCTTCTTTGAGTTCGACTTGTAAAGCGGAGAGTGAAGCCTCCGCGATGATTCTGTGTTCTCGTTCTTCATTTATGACGCTGTCGGTCTTCTCCTGATGGTTGTGCTTAAGATTTTCTCTCCAAGTATCAAACGACGCCTTGACGAACAGTTTTTGAGTATTCCTAGCAAATCTTGAGAGGGCGTTGGTCATTAAGGAAGTCTTTAGCAGAGCAAGCTGCTGCTTGCTCTGCTTCTCTTGCTCAGCCTTAGCAGCCCATCTCTCTAGAACCCCAGCAACGACATCCTCAGTGCGTTCTTCGAAGAAGTCGAAGAGGATGTTCTTTGTTCAGTTAGTGAAGAACTCGTGATCTTGGACGAGTTCTTGGCCGTCTTGCTCCGCCTGCTCTTTGGCCTGCTTGATGACAATCGTATATCGTCTTTTGAGGATGAAAGTCTCGGATTTGGTTTTTATAAACCCGAGGTCGTGCATGTACGCGATGAACTCTTCGATGAGCTGATCCATTTCTCTTTGATACAGCTGATGCGCGATCCGCAGGTTGAATGTAATTATTACAATAAAATAAAATAAACTTTATCTGCGGACGGTTTGAAATTAGACTGCTAATTTAAAAGGAAAATAGTCAAGGCACAAGATTGGGATGACGGGTTGTATCATGCAACTTTGATGCAAATTTACGAATGGATACAGAGAAACAAAAAATATACGTGGTGATAGGCAAATTTTCATTTACAAAAAATTGCTTTAGTCAGGGTGGAAATAGTATCTGTAGGGTGTTTAAGGATATGCAGTGAAGATAAAAATAATAAACTGTTTTTTAAACATGTTCATTGTCGCATTTAGCTGTTTTATAATCACTACTGTTTATTTGTCAGTGATAAAAAACTAAGATCGAGTATATTTCAAGGTAAATCAATTATTTTTGTCTTGATTTCGTCTTTACCCTTTCTTTGAAGTAGATATTGCTGCTAAAGTCTGAATTGAGCTTCGTGATGTTTTTATCTTCAGTATTTTTCTGTTCATCATCTTCTTCGTCGATATAATACGGACTGTTTCGACTTAACCTTGAAAGGCGTGAATTTGGAATTTGATTATACTGTGTAACTTTAGGTTTGTAGTTTATCGGATTTGATGTAAAGTTCATGATTTCATCTTGTGATAGAGACTGATTTAGTCGATCGAAGCCTTTATCTTCTTCATCAGGATTCAAGCTAAACAAGTAGTATAATCGACCTTACTTGACTGACTCTTCTTTGCTCAAACGTCCCAAGCCAATTAAGTACTTTTTCAAGTACGCCGGATCTAAACTTCGCTTCTGTTGAATATTTGAGTTTTCAAAGAAAGTATTATCATTAATGTTGCTTGCTCCTGAATGCTATACAGCTTCAAGTTAATTCTATCTTATCAAAGTCTAACAGTAAATTAACACTTACGCTGAAATGTCTAAGTTCAATTTCCTCTGCTTTTTCTTGATCTTGATAGTGACTTCTACACGACGACTAAAAATGCAAAACAGTACTTAATCGAGCTTTCTAGTTTCCTAAGCAAATCATACTTTTGGCTTTTGTCGCTTTCATAATAGTTTAGTCTTTTGGTGCTAAAAATTTCAACTGCACTAGGTTACCGAAGAGTTGATATCGTTGGGTTTTTCTTCATTTCCTCCCATATGCGCTTAGCCTCGTTTATGTTGCTAAAAGGCAATGAAGGTGACAGCTTACATCATGAGGTCTGTCCGTATCTTGTTGTACTTCTTAACTATTAAAGGCGTCAGTTGTAATCGAAAGCCGCGCTTACTGAACTCTTCACGTCTGTAATAAGCTCTGTTCACGAACATTTGGTTGATGCTCTATATCGCGATGAAATACAAGCGATAGCCAGGCAGCAAAGGCTCGAGCCACTACTGAAGGATAAAAGCAAGAAAAAAGAAGGCAATTTACATCGTGAACGTCGCTTAAGTCCGCTAACATCTTCAAAGCGTTGATTTTGTCTTTATTTGAATACTTAGTGAGGCTTTGGCTGCCTTCAAGCCCGATTTTGTTCTTCTTGCTTCATCAGTTTTTTAACTTAGACTTAAAATTTTCATAGCAGTCCTGAAGTGGAATTAGTAAGGGTGATGTAAAAAATTATTACTGATGTATAAGTGACGAGTTTTTCAACACATTTGTATTTTGTCCGCAACTCGTAAACCATTTTCTTGCCCCAGTACCATATGTAAAACACTGTTAGTAATATAAATATAGTTGTCATTAAGTAATTCATTAACTGATTCGTGTCTGAATCTTTTGTCAAGAGCAAACTCTCGTTACTATGTAAAATGAAAAATTATGTTATTTTACCTTAGCATATATCCGAAGTACAGCAAAACTGCAGCTGTAAACAGCGAAAATGATTCAAAGTTATTTAGTATCGTATCATGGAACGGCTCTCACCATGCAGTTAGCAGACCTAAAGTTTTGATTACTAAATTCGATATATTTGACTGTTACACTTATCGATTATAATTTTGGTTTTGATTGACTAATACTTTACTAATTTAAAGCCAATAGCGCATAAAATATTTTTAGTTAAAATTTTAAGCTTCACCTCTCATCGTCCAAAATACACTAATTCTTTTTTACGTTAAAAGTCTCTCCAAATATTCGCTTATTTACCGAAGAATGTGATGATGAGCAAGAGGACGATATTTTGGTACAGTTTTCCTTTAGTCGACAGAGCAGTGGACATAATGATGAGTACGACCTTCCTGAACTGAACGAGCAGCTCCCAGTAGTAAAACTTGTACTTGTAGCCGTTATAAAGATACCCGTACTCGTACCAGCTGTCGAGCTTGGACCGGTCTTTGATCTGTCTTATAATCACAAAAAGTAGCCGAATAACACTGCGAATCCATAGATTGCAGTGAAAACGACAGAGGCTATAAAGCATGCGAGGAATACGCCATCTGAAAAGTCGTATTTTTGACTCGAATCGATTGCGATTATGCTGTATCCAGCCCCGGTGATCTCCACTGAGTTGAACATCTCCGATAGCATCTTGATGATGAACGACAAGATGAAGATGTACACAATCATGAACGTCGTCGTTATCTTTTTACAGTACATGTCGTCTCTGTAATCATCGGCTGTTAAAAGCAGCAAAAAATAGGTGAACTTACTTAATGTCGCTATGATCCATTTTGTAGTAGCCTAAAGCCGGTGAGGTTGCATAGAAAACACAATACTCAGGTCAAAATAATAATCAAATAAAGTGAAGGTGTGTTGTGACACAACCGGTATTTTTGAGTAAAAAAATTATAAATAAAATAATGCAAAAATAGTATTAAAGTTTGATGTAAGGATAAAAATATGCTTGATTTACCTCGTTGTATGTAGTAATATCAATAGTGATATCAGACCCAAAATAGGGGTATGATGAAGAACAAGAAAATCGGCACACATCAGTAAATGATAATCTGCACTTGCCACGGTTTCCAACTCGAATTAGATAACTTCCAACTCTGGCTATAATCAAAATTGTGATGTGTGGAATGTAAAGACCATGTAACAAGTGCAGGCTTACTATATACACTCAAATGAAACCAAACTTGTGTTCATACTAAATGCGCTTTGAAAGACTGAAGAAATAGACTGAAGCATTGACGGCCAGCTGAAGTTATATGATAGTGTAATCCCGATTAAGTGTATATGGTTCATGATCAATCTCAACAACACGTTGATTTTGTATTTATCACCATCTTTGTACTTTTCATCATACTCTTCACTGTATATTGATCTGATCGATATCCTATGTAAGTTACGTAGTTATTAGTTTAATGGTTTAAAGGGTATTTGCAACAACAAAAAATTATTGCACTAAAGATCAAAATATTACGATTATAAATTATCATTAACATTAAAAGTTTTTATTAAGTCAACTTACCAAATGTAAACAAATATTACAAGCGATGCAACCATTAACATAATGATATTTATAAATAAACTTGGGCATTTTGAGCATGAATACCCAGAGGACCGAAAATATCCACTTTGTCAAGTATCACATAGAACTCCTGTATAGCCGACTCCTCATTTTCCAAGTGGATCTTTATCATTTTCGTCGTATCCAACTCTACGTGAAAGGTTAGCAAGGCGAGTCGTATATTTTAGTGAGTCCTTACCACGCGTTATCATTGATGCACAATATGAAGTCGTTAGACATATTGCTGTATCTCCAATACCCAGAATTGGGGTAGATCTCCGCACCGTTTATACAAGTTGCATACGAAGGACACGTACTGCAAGTCACCTCCGATTCGAAGTTGTTGACGAGAGAATACTGAACTGGCCCGACGCACAGAACGCAGCTATACAATACTGAAACCAAGGACTTACGCTCCACTACTGAGAAGCTGCTCTCCAATAAAGCACTGCCTGACGTTCACAGTTAGATTGAGAGTAATCGAGTCAGAATACACAAATGTGATTATCTGTGAAGTATTCGGCGTTCAGTACAACTCGAGGCCCTCTATCTTAATGACCCCGTTGTTGATAAGAAACGATGTTGCTCCTGTTATCGTTATCGGAAATTTATCGATTTTGTCGTTTTCTACAGCAAAGGAAGATCGGCGAGGTTAAAGCTAAAAATGCTTACTTCTTGCATCGATTTTATCATTTGACCCACAAGATACAATATTACCGTATTTATCGAAGACTGCGATGTAGACAGTCTCGACTACTGTTCCACTTGTATGGTTGCTAATCGACTTCGAAAGGGAGACTTGGTTGAAAGGCGATCCCAATAACTGGTTGTTACTGTTCATCGACTCGTATTGTTCTAGAACAACAACGATATAATTTAGATATAGTCAGTCAGACTTACCTTTAGTAATAAATCCTAAGTAGGCTACTGAAGAACCGATATCATTACCATATCATGACGCTTTGTTATTGATAAACGTATTTGATAAGATATTGCGAGGCTCGTTTAGATTCCAAGAAATCGCACCGCCTTGGATTTTTGCATAATTACCAGTAAACACATTCGAAACCAACGATGCTCCACATTGACTGGTGGTACATATAAACTTGATTGCGCCACCATCTGCAATCAGAGCATTATTCGATGCAAAAATATTATTGCTGATCATCGCGTCTTTAGTATTTTCTAAATATATTGCGCCTGCTCCGCCAGTTCCATCAGCAGTATTTCCTGTGAAATTCGATGTTGAAACTTCAAGATTTCTATATCACAGTCAGACCGCCAGTTTAGCACAGATTTTACTCACCGAATATCTGAGATCGAGCTTGGTTGATTTTTAACATATATAGCGCCTGTAGAGGAAGTAAGATTTATAAAACTGCAATTCGTAAACTTCGCATATGAATTGCCTCCTGAGTAAACCGCTGCACCTTCTTTAGTCGGGTTGTTGAGGTTGTCTAAAATCCTCTCAATTTTCCTTTTTTGATAATCAACATCTTGCTGCTGTATTTTTGCTGTTTTCACTATATTGCTTAAAGCTTGTGATCGCATGTATTTGCGTTTATTCAAATATGAATTAAAAGATAAAGAATAGGTATGTTGAAACTGGAGGCAATGTGAGGGTAGTTTAAATCATACGCTTTAATCTTGGATTGAGAAAGGCAACATCACAAGATGCCTGCGCAACCATCATTCAGACTATCACAATGACCATCATGCACCATTTCCTGTACTTAAGCTGACCGGTTATGTTGGCTATATTTTTATTTGCTCAATCAGAATATATTTTTACTCAGGAAAAAAATTTATGAATCTAAGTAATTTTTACTAAGAAATATAAAGATTCTCGCAGGACAATTTCAAAGTGAGTATTCCTGATAATTATCAAGTATTATTGGTATTTATATAGTTTTTAAAAACGCTAGATGCAGCTATTATCACTTCAACAGGATAGAATACGGCTTCATCATAAACTGAGCAGGTAAATAGTTAGCTTTAAGCGGAGATGTGAACCCCTGTGTAGCCCAGAGATTAGCTTTATTTTATACATCAGCTAATTTATTAAGCTCCGTCAGAAATAATACCGCATTTGCTATGCATTTCAAGCACACGTGAGTGATGAATATGCAACTCATGTGGAGATAGCTTACACTTTGGGCCGTGGGGTCTGTCCATTTTACACAAATAATTAAATATAAAGCTTTTGGCTCAATTTATCTGGGTATCGAAAGACTGCTTTCACATGTTGAATAGCGGAATTAAAATTATTGGGTCTTACTTTTGCTCTTTTTAAAGCTTACATCGTGATGTGATAAAAAAGCATAATGGTCAAATAGTAATCGGAGTTGATAATTAAACATGCAAAGGAACAATTAAATAAATACCAAGTAAAACAAGCGATAAGACAGTCGAAATTGCTACATTTGCACTATGAAATCAGTCGAAGTAATAATAGTCAATTTTGCAGCTTTAATTTAATAAGAAACATTAAAAATAATTAATTTAACAAAATATACAAAAGATTTTTCATGATAACACAGCTTTAAACTAAACTCACTTTTATAAGTTTTTAAAGCAAATTTTAGCATAGAATTTGAGTTCTTTACAAAATATAATATTAAAGATACCCAACCTGACAATTTGTCTCCCATTCCGACGAAAAGTTAATACATTTTTATCCTCCTCTGTCATTAGATTAAGCATAAAATTTGCATTATTCCCAGCCCAGCAGTTATTCGCTTATTAATCGCAAGTAACACTCGATGTGTAGTTGGTAGCAAGTAGTTTGTCATGAATAAAGCAGTCTCTTCATATTCTCAACTATCGCTGTATTTACATTAAAAGTGATTTAGTTGGCATCACGTCAATCACAGTTTTATGCAGTTAGTAAAGAAAGTGTAAATTAGCTCGTGCTCGGCCTTTATTTTATTCCGAAATAAAAACAACTCCACACTACCTCAACCATCACTCAC
>JAGYYN010016110.1:0-10623 GCA_021441665.1 Euplotes cf. woodruffi 2 WChen-2021 | reverse complement strand
ACCCACAAATTTTATTTATTTTTTTCCCTTATTAGCCCTGTCTTTTTGTGGTTTAGTAAATTCTGGTTTTGGTCAAATCATTTGCAAATTGATTAATTTCAGTTTGAATAAAAAATATTAATTTTATGTAGAAAATATGATTTTATTAGGATAAATGTAGCTTAAATGGGGATTTGGACAAACAAATATAAGATAGGGAAAAGGTGGAGAGAGAAAAGAGAAAATATGAGGATTCGAGAGGGTTTGGAAAAAACAGAGGTTTTTGAATGGGTCAAAATTTATTTTTTTAAGAGGATTTTGGGTAAAAGGAAATTTTGTGATTTTTTGGAGGAGTATTGTTAGCCAATGTTTAGGATGTTGGAGGGAGGTTGAAGTGGGCTTTAGTGAGTTTTATGAGTAAAATTATAAATTTAGTGGAGATTTATCTTTTTAAATTGTATTCGTAGTTTTTGGTTATTCTATTTGAACTGCTCAATCAAACACGATTATTGGCTTCAGGTGATTTTCTTATTGATTTTCTCTTCCAAGTTGGGTAAAGAATATCTGAATGTGAAATTTCAACTATATTCATTACTTAGTCACAGTAAAAGATTATTAATTTTTAGCTAATACGATCTCGTCTTACCATTTTGATTATCATAAGAATACAAGATCTCTTGATGACGACAACTCGCTGGTCGAGCAGATTTAGGAGCTATGAATAGGATTATTTCGATTTATTACTTGATACTTACTTATTTCATGCGGTAAATAAGCATGCTCACTTATTTTTTCGTGCGCAAAAGCACTATAATTCGATATGTTTTTACTTATAACCGAGACAGAGTCATATTCAACTATTCCAATTTTCGGTTTAATATCTTCCTGATCAACTTCTTCATCTGCGTATTTACCTAAATCATTATTATACATACTGCATACTTTCTTCGAGTCGGATCCCTCGACTTGACTTCTTCTTGCCTTTAATTTTAGTGATTTCTCCTTGGTTGCAAATATTATGCATTGAGTTTTCAATATCTTCAATCCTCATCGAGTTGTCTTTAATTTGAGGGACCTTCAGTTCATATCTAAAAATCAATTATTCTTGCATCATTCAAAGTCTCGTACCGCTCTTCTAGAACCTTATTATGATCTAATCATGACTTTTTCTTTCTGCTAAATCATTCAAAATTACATTCGATTTTTTTAATGAATTTTGATGAATCAAGCAGTTTATGATCTCTTACTTTGGTCGATTAAAGACTCTTGGAGACTTGGCCTCTTCGTCATTAGAAACAGCGTTATCTAGAGATCGATTGACTGGATTGACTTTCTTCCTGTTCTTCGCATCGAGAATGATTCTATATAATTAGCTGGACCTCGTTACTTCTTTATCGTCTTGTAGTCTCTGACTCAAATGAAAATAGCTTCGACTCATAGCAAAAGGATCAGCAAGATCTGCATGATCATGCTCGATACCTTTCCCCCGACGCTAGAGTAGAGACCGTGTCAAGTGTAGTTCGGGATGCAAGAGATGCAGAATATTATCACGAAGGACTCGTTTAAGATTCACGCAGCCTTTGTCAGCCTGTTTTTAATCTTGCTTCACACGATGAATATTATGAGAGATACTAACTGCAGCACCACCGGGACTGTGATTAGTAAAAATCATTCGCTTTCGTAGAAGAACAACATACAAAGTATCATCCTCTTGACATCTGCAAACGCGGTTATTCATAGAGCTTTTAAAACTATCATTTTGGGCTGTGCTTTACTTTCACGGTAAAAGTTTACATATCTGACAATCATGAATACTGTGAGAATTGAGATGCTGATCGGAGTCGTCCAGTTGAATGTGAATAAGATCTCTATTGTATTGAAATGATCTCGCTTACCTGAGAGAATTCAAACTGCGAAGTATTGGGTTCACAATTCAATGAACGTACATAGTCGTACATCTATATCTGGCTGATTCCCGATATACGAAATTCTTCCTCTGTAGTGTTGCTGCGCTTTAACTTGTAACGCATTGACTTCAGAACGAAGAACTTAATCGCCTTTAGTGACAATAGGAGGAGAAATACAATAAGGAAGTTTCAAA
Organism: Euplotes cf. woodruffi 2 WChen-2021; assembly: GCA_021441665.1. Taxonomy (NCBI): domain Eukaryota; phylum Ciliophora; class Spirotrichea; order Euplotida; family Euplotidae; genus Euplotes; species Euplotes cf. woodruffi 2 WChen-2021. The sequence goes on along the minus strand of JAGYYN010016110.1, from coordinate 8,543 downwards.
AGCAAATTAACGCAGCTTTATTTTCAAAGAAAAGGTAGTACATTCGACTCGGAATTGCAATGTCATAGCTTGTAACGCTGCTTTGGATGTAGAAAACAACATTCAAGAAGCGAAAGTTAAACTTAAAGTACTGGAAACCGTCAATAAATGGCCTCCACATTTCATTAATCTCCATGTCGAAGTTCGAAATGAGCAGGATGGTCTGGATCATTGCGATTATCGACATCATTAAGTCGATTTCGATATTTGTGGTTGAGAACACTTTACATATTGTTTGCACCTATATGATTTTTGTTATTAATAAATTTATTATTAGTCTAAATTACTGCCAAAGGTCTATAAACACAAGCTACTTCAAGCTTTGTGTATAAAGCATTGTAGTAAGTCCAAGTTTATTAAAATGCCAGTTCTAAGTCAAAAATACTTACAAAAAAATGCAGAAATAGGAAGAAAAACATAAACATCCCAATCACTCGGACGCTCATGACGCTGTAAATACTTAATATCGGGACTCAGTCTCCATTTTTGAGGTTTAGTATATGGTGGTCTTCGCATCGCTGTCAGTCTTGGATAAGTTTACTGGTGCATTTGCTTCACGCAGACTGTCCGCATCCACTAACGGTGATTCTGAGGAGAAAAAGTGATATATTATCAACTGAGTCACGAGAGACAACTCCAATAGTTCAAAAGCCAGTATAGCCCTTTGGATAGCTGACTAAGATCTCGTTATTACTGTTATTATAGCTTGTAGTCACCGACTGTGCTTGTGTCTCAATGCACAAAGTTGTATAGACTTTGAACTTGTCTCCAGGGTCAATAAAGATATCTTTAGACGTTGGGATGATTCCAGAAAGCTGTCCTTTGTAAAATGTTGTGTTGTCTGGTCTCTTCCCGATTCTCGGAGGAGAATTAGGCATCACAGTGACCCTAAATGAATTTGTCTTTATCACATCCCCTCAGTAGTCATTCATCTGGAAGAAAAAGCAATAGGTTACTTCATCATGAGGGTTGAAGACTGTGCTTATATTCATGATGTAGTCATTATAGCTTTCTGAAATCCAAAACGGCAGGATACCACCATCTGCATTCTTTATTGAAATAGTACCGTTTAAGTCGTAATTATCAGGGCCGCTAAAAATGTCTTTTTGTGTATAGTTAAAGTCCTGCGGACTTGTAAGCTGTAGATCAAATATTGTCTTTAAATAAATCGGTGGATCAATGACGAATATAAATAGTGTATAGTCAGTAAACGCCCCATTGGTATCCGTTATTCTGATATTTACATTATAGTTCTCTATTATTGGGGTTAACAAAAATAACTTACCTGCATGAGTCCCTTTTGGCGGTGATATAGTGAATTTCTTTGAGTCAAACTGGATCCAATCTGGCAATTTATCTCCATTTTTCGATAGCGTTGCATCAACTGTATAGTCATCATGATCATAGTCGATGATTGAAGGAAGCAGGTAAGATTCTGACTTTCATACCTTGACCATGATGCTTTTCAAAGTCGTTGTAAACAACGGAGCGGCATTTGTTTTCCTTTTCAACTCAAAGTGATCTTCAGCTTCTATAAAAGTACTATTAAATTTCAGCTGTATTTTGGTTAAAATCATGATTAAAAGTTCATGAGACAGTTTTATCTCGATTAAAAATTAAATTTATGGTAAAAATAAACCATTTACAAATGATTTCGTATTTTAGGCATCTAATTTGCTTATTTTTAACAACTGCAAACAAGTCAAAGGTTTACTTTTATACATTATTTCAAATAAACTTTTAGATAATGAGACACGATTGAAAGCTACTAATCCTGAGGCAGAGAGCATTCTTCTGTTCCCACCAAATTTTGCAATTATTTATTTTTACTGATTCTTCGTCCCTTTTAAGCGCAAGTATTTTGATATATCTAAAATCACTTATATTTCCGGTATTTTCAAATCCAGTATTTTAAACTAAAAATTAATAAAAATTATCAATTATCAGAAAACCAAAAATAAATGGTGAAAGTTTTTTAGAATTGGCTAAAAATGGTATTTTGGGAGCTTAAAAGAATTAAATTTCAATAGACGATTTAGGTGAAGGAATAACTAAAGCAGACTGTGAGTTTAAAGTCTGAAATCATATAAATTTGGCTTTAGTTATTATTAACCAAAACAATTACTATCAAAAATATCACAAATTTCTAATTTGCATAAAGAACCAAATTGATATTATTTAGGCGTAGTTTGGACATTATTTAGACGATATCGATCAGGTGTTATTTACTATATCTATTGGTGATGTTGTTGTAAATAAAATTTAAATACTTATTTACAAATTGCACTAAAATTAAAATATATAACTGCTGCATCAAGCATTACTTTGGTACTCAAGAAATATATAGTTGCTAAATACAATTTTGAACACAATTGGCTTGAATATTATTAAAAAAATCTTTTAAGTAATTTCGATCTTGAAAGATAGTAAAATTTTATTTTAAATTAATTAAAAAAATTTAAATTAAAAAATTTTCCATCCACACCATTTCATGTCCCACTTTAGACGAATCGAATAAAAATTTAGCTTAAAGGAAATTAAAATTAATATATTATTTCAGTAAAAATTGGTATTTTTGTACCTTTAAAAAATTTTAAATCAAGGCTGTATACTAATTTTAAATATTTTAGTCAGAAATAAAATCCAATTCTTTCACTCACCCCTTCTTCTGAATACTGCTATCCAGTTAATCAAGTAATTCCCTTTGCATATAAAACCATCTCAATCTGGTATAAATCTTTGCCCAACCCCGCCTTAATTTTCTCCATCTCCGACTAACAACTTTTTCAATTCCTTTTTTCTCCATTTTATTTGCAAAAATGACAGAAAAACTATGATTTTTAAGTAAAATAAAGATTAAGGGAATAATTATAGCTGAAAATGCAAATGGGCAAGCTTCGACTCTATATTTAGCATTTTAGAGGCGAACAATTACACGTGGAGATAAGATAACAGTCATTTGTAATCGTCAACACTTTTAGTGTTGATTTCAAAATACTTACAGATGCTCGAGAGGACTTCAAAAATACTTGCAGCTTCAGCTTCACACCAAAAATATTGCTGATTGGTGCCACGAATAAAGGCTAATAGTTACCTCGGCTGCTAATTAATCGCAATTTACCTGTGTAAATATATTATTTAGACTCAATTGCAGATGCAGTATTACCGCTCGCCTGATTTAGAATTATTAGGCAACGTGAAAATTAATTTGATTCAATTGGCAGAGACAGTGAAGTTTAGAATATTTCATAAATTAAGCAATTTTTTACGATTAATAAAGCAAGTTTTTTAATAGTTAATCAAAAACTTGAGAATGGAGAGATTAACAAAACAATCGCAAAATCGAAAGCACGAATAAAATATAAACCCTTGTCTTTTAAATAAAATTTTTAGGAACCAAAATTTGATGGATTTTCTTAACAATAATAAGAATCTAGCTTAAGTTACACGAGTTTATAATAATTATTAATAACGAGGAGATTATGATTTCGTGCAACATAGTAATTTTATTAAGATTTTTAAAAGACCCGGTTTAGCAACGCTATTTTTATTTGTGTTTATAACACGACGGAAAATTAAAATCAATATTGACGTATTTATCTATTTTTACGAGATTTATAACAATTCAGGAATCAGATATTTTTATTTATACTTATTTTCTATTTTACCTAAAAATATTTAACTATATTTGAGTTCAAAATACCAAAATATTTAAAACAAAAATTTATCGTATTCTTCCTTGCTAATTTCAATTTTTTAAAAGAAAAACTAAACAATAAAATTGAAATTTTTAATATGCAAATGATGAAGTCGCTATTTAATGATTTTAGATAACTAGATATTTCATTAAACTATAACCACTTTCACAATCAAATTTCTATAAGTTAAAATTATTATTTTTTAATATTAAATAAACTATTGTTTTCATGAATCTCGAAGCAGTTAATTACGATCACTATGTCACAAGTGCTAAATGCAAATTTCATCAGGTTCAAATTTAAAAATAAAAAAATGCATAATAACTGAGTAGAATATAAGCTCTCGTAATTATCAATTTATTTTTTCATCGATTTATGGAGTTAAATTATTTCCCAAGTGGCTTTTCTACAAGCGAAAAGACAAAAATATGACTTACCTCGATGGCGAAGACTACGCTGCGGTTGCTTATAAAATACTCACTGGACTTCTGCAACCGACTGTATATTTGTAACCGCCTCCGATTTTAGTTCCCTTCCGGCGGCCGCTGCGCTGCTGCCGCAAAGGAAACAAGAATGGCGAGAATGCACAAATAGAGCGTCTGGCTGCTGAAAATTTCCATTATTGCAAAAAATTATTTTATTCAATTCGCAGCAGTTTAAATGCAGCAGTGAGAATAGCAAATTATAAGTTTTAAACTAGAATTAAGTAAATAATTTTATTATTTAAAATCAAAATAAAGACGGTTTCGATTTTGATACTAATGGCAATGTGAACGACAGCTAGCCTTCACAATTTTGATATCCAGAAAAACAGCAGGCAGGTGTTGACTTAATATTTAAAATTGCGAGTTTTTATATAGACAAAATGAAAAGGACAGCCTTTAAAAAGCAGTTTGATAAAGTCAAGCAAAGCAATTGTAATACATACTCTATACTAAAAATGCAGGACTGATTCTATAAAAGCTACATCTAAATCTGGAGTATAAATAATATAGTATCCTCGCGAAGCTTAACTTGCCTAGATTTTGTGTAGTTTTTAAAGTCAAGCTTTTGCTTCTCTCAAAACTAAAGAGTTCAAATCACCATATTATTTGGTGACAAAATCAAATTATTGAAACTGCTAATTAAAAGACCTATCTGCTGGTCTTTTTGGTGCAGATAGCCTGATGGAACAGCAGAAGTAGCAGTAAATAATAATGAGTGAATATTAAGTTAAAAATTAAATTATTACTACTGCTTAAATTCTATTAATTATTTCTATTATAAATTCACGATTTACCAGAGGTTTATTTTTATCAATCATCATAATTTTGAGATTTTGATGAGAATCAGCGATTATTTAAAAAGAGATTTTAAGCAGAGTTTTTGATTTTCAATAAAGACTAATTTTTTAATTAAAAAAATATAGAAAAATAGTTTATATAGATTTTAAAAATAGCGGGTTTTTGAGGATTGTAAAAAGAGTTGTAATGGAAAACTATTTGAGATTGGATTTTTGGATGGAGATGGATAAGGATAGGATTTGTAGATTTATGCAGGTTTTAAAAGTTGGAGTCAATTGAAAGTAGTTGTGGTAATTTTTAAGATGTTGATGAGGAAATTGTAAATTTCTTGGTGAAAACGTTTGTAAGTTCTAATAATTTTCAGATGCTTTGAATTTATTTTATGCCATATTATGAAACATAAATATGAAGATGATCAGATAAAATTATTTTTTAATTGATTAAAATATTTTATATTATTTTTAGCAGATATTATATTTACCCTTGATTTTATCTAATTTTTGAACTTTTATAAAAGAAAACTATAAATAAAAATCTTACAAAAAAAAAATTTTTTTTCATCTACCACAAAAATAAAAAATAAAATCTTCTCTAAAAATCTAAAATACCCTACTTTAAACTACTAAATTTCTCTTCAAAACACTAATAATTTTACTTATTCCCAATCTCTCATCTTTCTCTACAGATCCCTTCCACCTCTTTTCCCCAAAGCACAACCAAGCCTCAAAAGATTCATCAACACAGCTCGCCAATTCCTCTCACCTCTTACTTCTCTTTCAGTCTTGGCTTGTTCTACAGCCTCGTACGCGCTTCCAGCCGTGTACGATGCAGAAAGCGATATCTTCAGCATCACAGCTCGGATGCAGCAACCCAATCTGCCGCTTTTGGACTGGATCAGCTTCGATTTCAAGTAAATTCACGATCTCACCACCGCTTGGGACCAATGCAGGTATGTTATTAAGAGTAACACCAAGATAGACCTCGATTATGATATCAATATTGAACTCAAAGATACAGCAGGCGCTAAGAGAGACTATACTCTAAATTTGAAAGTCTTGATGTTTTCCAAATACTGCATTCAAGCAATCCCGAGCCTCCTAATCGCCTTTCCTGAAACGTTTAGCTTTACATATGCGCATATATTAAGGCTACAGGAGTATCACAGCTTGAATTCCAGTATTTCTGTAGTTAATGAAAATGATGGATACATCCCTATATGTGTGAAGGAGACGAAGGAGATGTATAACTTTACAATAGACACAAATTTTACATTTGCGTCGAGTTTAAATTGCCAGTTCAAATTTAAAGCCGTAGACTTCTGGGGATTCCTTACTATAGTAATGCGTTTAATGTTACGATAATTAAAAACAGACCTCCGGTAATACTAACTAAAATCGACAACGCGACTTTTTACAAAGGCCAGCTGTTCGGAAGCATCCCTGTCGCTGAACAGATGTTCATGGATGTCAACGACACGTTTACGATATCAACAACAAAATGATTTGAAGACTACCGAATACCGATTTATTCAAAATACAAGCAGGAAGAAAACTTGATTTCGATTTCATACCCTCCAAATTTTTCTGGCAACTGAACAATGGGGTTTATGCAATTGAGTCTGCAAATAACAAATCGATTATTGACTTTTACATCACAATTAAAGCCTGTGCGGAGTCTTCTTACGTCAAGTAAACAGGGACTTTAGTTGCTGACTGCACTCAATGCGATGCCGGTTACATCTTAAACCTCCGCACGCACGAATGAATCAAAATCTTATCAATTGCGAGCCTTAATTCAATCTCGGTATTCGGCATGTTGATTTTCTTAATGAAAATATGCTTTCTCTTGCCAGTAAGTTTCCGACGAGATTCGTGGTAATTGTATTTAGATTCGCGTGGTGTTGAAAAGTTCAACAAAACAGAAAGATCGGTCAGCCCGATGCTACACGTTATATACGTGATACAGACTATTCTGCTGATCAGTCATTTTGAAATGGACGTTCCTAATGAATGGCTACAATTTTCAGATGGCTTTCAGTATTTCAAAATGAACCTTAGATTCATGAATCCTGTGTTTCACATACGACAAAGACTCAATGGGGCAAATGTAAATGTTCCTTCAAGAATGTATAATTTGTTCCTGGAAGATCGAAGTTCTATCGTGTGATTTATAAATTTTATAATTGTCCTAGTTATCGTAATTATTTACAGAATCCTGTGGAAAATAGCAGTTAAAATTTACAAAATGAAGCATAGCACTAATGATAACCAACAACAAAAATATTACTATTACATGAATACCATCGGTAAGCAGTGGTTGTTTTTATATCGTCTATTTAGAGTTTGACCTTTCGATATTTATAAGCTTGTCAATACAGTTCTTTGAGCTCTGAACAATCTCAGGTAACTATTACTAAATCATAGTCATAATTATTTTAGAAGTCACAAACTCATTTTCAGTCATGACTCCTGCTCGCATTCTAATTTTGTTATCGATGATTTGCTAGAGGTACTATTGGATATTTTAAAAGCGAGGTCTATTTTCGTCAAATCAAAGCTCAGGATATTCTGAGCTGAGATTTACCTAGACATCAAAAGGTTCATTTTATGAGTGTTATTCCTCTTCAGCACCCACTGGGCTGTGCTTGTGTTTGTCCCAGTCGTGCTGCAGTTGCTCTCGATATGCTTGATCTTCTTTAAGAAGTTCAAGTTCAAGCACGATAGAGTAATGGTTATTGCAAGTGAATGCATTTGAGCGCTGTTCTGTATCCGCTGAGCAATGTTCTACAAGTCCTCTCCAGTTTACATACCCAACGAAGAATTGAAAGCAATCGTATCGCTGTTGCTGCAACTGGTAATGAACTCCTTATTGTGAATTGAAGTCGTGAGGATAGGACTTCATACAATTCAAGACTTCATTAAGTAAGCTTGGCTTTGTAAATTTTAGAATTTTCAAAAGACCAAAAGTCATTGGTATCATCCAAGTCTTACCGACGATTGATAGAGAAGCTGTTGATATTTCGAACCACAAGTGACTTAATGAGGAAGAGTCGAAGTAACGATCTGAGCAGGTATTCGAACAATTGATTGACCCCTGCAAAAAGACGATCTAAGTTTTTGTAAGTATTTCTTGAAAATATAGCTTTATCAAAAAATTGCTTTCTGATTGGAATACAAAAATTTAACATAAATTTGGTATAGAGCTGATGAGGAGATAAAAGAAGAATCCATACATCCAACAAGGAAAGATCGATCAATGCAAAGACTAAATTTGAATTTTAGTAATATTTCCAACAATATATACTCAAAGAAATATAATGGCTCCAATCAAGCAGATGAAAGTAGTGGTCATATATACATACCATAGGTAAATACAACGATAATGAGGCAAATGCTAATGATGTAATAATCCAAAAGCTCGGAGTCGTCGAGTACGAGTCAGTTTCCAATTCTAGCAAATATTCACCATAAAAGCACGTTCACCAAAACCTAAAAATAAAATTGAAAACTCAGATTTGAAATAT
>JAGYYN010016090.1:0-13225 GCA_021441665.1 Euplotes cf. woodruffi 2 WChen-2021 | reverse complement strand
ATTGCTGTTTCAATATTTTTATATTTACAATTGTGACGACACTTATGTTGAAACGTAACTAATTCGTGTTACGTATTTAAATTTGTATTTAAATAATTAAATTAAGCTAAAATTAATTAATTTATTAACCAATTAAATCCGATGGGTAGCAAAAACACTATTTCTGCCTCTACAGCTTGTAAGAATATGAGCCAAGACACAAAGCAACTCATAATGAACTGATGTAAGCATAATACACATTTGGACTTAATTTAAGCTTGCTTCCGTTCAAGATTGCAGATTTCTAATTTTAGCATAAATCAATTAGCTAATTATTGGTGATTTGAGGAACCAATCATATCGCATGTTGTAAATGAAATTAAATATAATAGTTTGCAGTGTTTTATATTTTGTAGACATAATATCAAAGGGTATAAAAATCCTATTTTCTGTTGTTTTCTGAAGCTAATGATAATTTAGTCACCGAAAGAGAGATTATGATCCTGTACTTATTGTTTACAGACATCGCTATAAACGACAAGTACTCTAATGAGATGTCCAAAGCAGCATTCCTGAAATTTATTGAGTTACCGGTAAGGACTTACCTTTTTACACGAATGCTATCAATAAACACAAAAATCAATTTTTAATGGCTTGTTTATACAGGGCGTGATTGGAATGAGAGCGTTTCAGTACTTTGGATACAAAAAGAATCAATTCATTGACTTTGAAGAGTTTATATACACTCTTGGTAAGAATCACTTTTCCGACATCTTTTTCACTTTTTGACGGAAGACATCATTTTATTTTAATGGTTAAAATTAAGTAATAGGAGCTTACTTGTCCAATCCAATTCATAATACATGCTTTATTTAAAAATGCGACATAGCTTCTACTATAATTTTAGCTCCCTCTTTGTCCGATCAAAAATTCATTACGATAATTAGATTTTTACGTTTGTGACGTATTCTATCAGGAATTAAATTAGGTTGCGCAAGCTAAAATTAATCGTTTTATGATAGCAAAGTTCAGTAATCCCAACTCAAAAGAATTCATGGAGGCACTTTTGAGCCTTTTTGACACAGACAACGATGGAGCTTTTGGAATTGAAGACTTAATCACACTTCTTCGATCTTTGGAAAAGTTCGGCGTCGTACCTGAGTTAAACAAACTGAGAGTCAAAAATATTTCTTCACCATCAACTGACGCATCTTTAAAATCTGGAGACGACGAGAGCTCAGCGCACACTGTCGACTCATCAGAAAATAGTGGAGATCTTGAAGTTAGCATCCTCGATGCTCCTTGCTGTATCTCAAGTAAGAAGATAGCCAAGGTAGCAAAGACGATGCTGAAGGACTGAGGCTTCGATTATAAATCGCCTTTGAGTCTTAATGATTTCGCTCTGTTTATGAAAGAAAATCTCTGTATCAACAACTTTGTTTTGAAGTGCATCAAGAAGGACCTTTGGACTCATGGATCCTTCTGCTCTTTGAATAAAGACACCGCTAAGATCACACCAGTGTTAGCTAGCGACAACCTCCTCGACATCGACCAACAAGTATCCAAAAATTCAAGAAGATGTGAAAGCTTTGCTTACAGAATGGATACAGAAGAATCCGGATTTTTTGATGATTTCGGAAAAATTACGATTAAAGGAGCTCTACTGAAAAAGGGCCGCAAAGGCGGACTTAAGAAGAGGTTCTTCTACATTAAAGGCTCTTTAATGTATTATTATCTCGACTCAAAGTCACCAGTTCCGCGAGGGATCATGTATTTACCCGGCAAACTTCTAAAGAAAGATGTATTCAGAGGAAAGCCATGAATAAATGTATATACGTATGACAACTCATTTGAACACAGAAAGCTAATCGCTTCCTCGCAGCAGGAAAGAGACCAGTGGTACAATGCGATGCTTAAAGCAGGAAATAACCAAGATCTTGTCGAGCTTTACACTTTGAAAGAGACACTTGGAGTTGGAAAATTCTCTACTGTAAGAAAGGCTTACCTGAAATCTCATGAATCAAAGACAGCTGCTGTAAAGATCATTTCGAAGAAGAATCTCAGTGAAAACGACAAGGACTACATCGTCAATGAGCTGAGCGTGCTTAAGACTATAAATCATCCATCCGTTCCAAAAATTTTCGGTGTTCACGAGACGCCTGAAAAACTTTATATAGTAATGGAGTTGATTGAGGAAGGAGAACTGTTTGATTATTTAGTAAGCGCAAGACATCTTGGAGTTGAGGAATCCACAAAAATCACACATAATCTGGCTAAAATCCTAAAATATCTGAAAGAACTCAAAATCATGCACAGAGATTTAAAATGTGAGAACATTTTGATTTCTAAAAATGGAGCTGGAAAACTAAAGAAAATTTATTTAATCGATTTTGGACTCGCTAAATTTTTAGACTCAAGATTCGAAGTTACGAATAAACTTGGAACTTTAGGATACTGTGCTCCTGAAGTCATCCTGAAAGAGTCATACAACGAATCTGTTGATGTATGGGGACTCGGGATTATTTATTATTTACTCCTCAGTGGAAGACTCCCCTTTGATAGCAAGTTTGATTCAGATATTATCGAGCAAACTGTGAAAAAGCCATTGAGCTTAAATCTTGATGTTTTTAAGGATGTTGATTCCAAAGTGACTAAAATTTTGAGTCACACATTGCAAAAGAAAGCCAGTGATAGAATGACAATTGAAGGATGAATCAAATCGTTCTCTAAAATCCTTGATTTGTAAAACTCCTGCTTCGAGTTTTATACATAATCATAATAAATTACTTTAATGTATTTAACCAAATCAACTTAAGGTTAAAAAAAAATTAATTAAATATTTAATAAATTGAAATTTATTAAGCAATCGAAATTAATTTTTAATTCATAAAACTAATTTTATTAATTTTGTTTGAAAGAAACGTTGCTCCTACTCTTTTCTGAGCAAGCATATTTTGCATTATCGATGTATCTACCTTTTGTTGGTTTCCATTTCGAAATAGCGCTTCATATGATCTTTCTTTATAAACTTTACGGGTAATAATTCAAAACTTACTCTGCACGAACTTATCTTTCGAGTGTTTACTTTCGTTGATGTTCTTTACCTTGGCGCCTTTCGCTTTGAGGTACGGATTCACAGTCTCTACAAAATCAATACAAAAGCGAACCTGAGGAGACAATTCCATTAGACTTTGTTGATTTGTGAATTGGAATGTAAGAACTGCTCAAATCGATCACATTATTTCTTGTCTTCTTTTTATTACCAGCTAAAATACTATTTACTCGTCGCTTACCTGAAGACTTAGAATGCTGCTTCTTTGAAGGAGTCTGTCGCTTATTGCTCCCCGGCCTTTCCTTCATCCCCAGTATTTCAGTATTATTTATCGATTTTTGAGATAAAGGCTGGTGGCTTCCCCACAGATTTACATTATTTGGATCGTAGATGGCTGAAAATTGACTTTTTGAAGTGCTCTTCTTCGCACTTTTCTTCTTTGCACTGAGATTATCAGAAGTGTACTGTTGGTCATCTTTTAAAAGCCCAGATTTGTTATCTCCTAGCATGTCGCCCCTTTTTGAAATATCTTCAAGTTGAGATAAGTAGCCTGGTATCATATTCACTCCGTTTCTATTATGTGAAGAATGGCCTGTGAGTCCACTGCTGAACTCTTTATTATTCTTTTTAACGTAATCTTTGAGTATCTTTTTCTTCATGTCGTCAAAGTTTAACAACGCTTTGTTGCCGTCTTCTTTATTTCTTCTTGGACTTGATCATCCGCTGTCTTTGGTTGATGTCGAACGACATGTTGTGAGTCAGACTCTCTTTTCTATTTACCTGATCTGTACTGAGAAAATATTGAGAGTTGCTTTCCTTCGTCTCGAGAATACTATTGCTCCCGATGACTGCTTTATCTGCGAATCGCTCAATATTTCGAGAATTCTTCTCTTTAATTGAAGTCACGAGGCAATTTGCGCTTGTGTCAATGTTATTGTTTGAAAACGAGCTTATGATCCCGGGGTTGTTATTATTTTGTCTGTACTTCGCAAGCAATTGGTCTGCATTGAACTGACCTGCACATCCGTAGCTGTTCTTTTTCTTTCCGAAATTGCTACTGGTCTTTGACCCAATAGCCATAGAGTTTCTCTTTTGTTTTATGCTGGCATCAGCCTTTCCGTTGATCTTCGTACTTCCTCATTGATCAAAGGATCGATTCCCTCTTGAAGATTTCGGACGGCAGCTGGTGTTATCTAAATTTTGAATAAGCCTGGCTTACTTTCATCAAAAAGTTTCTTTGATTTTATTTGCTCGGTCTCTGGTATCTCCTGAGTTACTTTTGAATTAGTGTTGTTAGTATTGCTAATTAAAGTATTCTGCGGCTTGTTATTGTTCACAGGAGTCTTCTTCCTCTTACTTTTGCCTGCTGCTCTTCGACCGAATCACATTGTTTTGACTAAGTGGCCTTTTGTGGAAGCTATGATGACTGTCAATTTTGTCCTTGAGATTTTTACTTTGCTCTCCTTCGTGTTCTTCAAAAAGTAAACTATCGTGGCTATCTTCAACTACCCCGACAGATTTTGTATGTTCAACTGCTGATGTAGACCCTTGATTTTCTTTAAGTATTCGTTTATCAGCGATATTGTATTTTGTAAATGTATCGATCTCTTCGAAGATTTTATTTAAGCATTATTTGTTTCTCTTCAATCGAACCTTTGTTAGTTAAAATCTCGATCACAGCATTTTTATTCGCAATGATGTTTTCTATCATTCCTTTATATTTCGATTCAAATATAGATCCTACGGAATGTATATTTCCAGCTTCATCAAAATTGTTGTATTCTTCAACAACCATTTGATTCGAAGAGTTTTGGACGTTTTGCTGTTTCTTTGAATTAGCCGAAGCTTCTCTCTTGGCCGAGTGAATTTGACTCCCACCAGATATGTAGTTCATTAAGCTGCTTTTATACGACTTTAAAACCTTGCTGGTCACCTTATAAGCAGGCGATAATTCTGAAGGCGTGATTAATACTTCTCCAGTCGTTACTTTTCTAATTAACGGCTGGTACTTGTTACTTTCGATTCCAGCGAGCGGCTTTACAATCTCTAGAAAATCATCATTTGGCTTGTCCTCTGAAATAACTTGCTGAGCAGGTGAATGGTGCTTTTGATAGCTTAATAAAATATGATTTACTAATGGGCAGTCGCTTGGCAAGAAACTTCATGCGATTTCTAAGCTTTTTGCGTGCCAGTACTCAGATTCCGGCTCTTTTTCTTTCTTTTTATAACTTGGGTCTTCATTCAGCTGCAGTATAAATCTAATTTCAGTTGAAGCGCAAAAGTATCCGACAGCTAAGAGTGAAATCTTTTCTAAAAATGAAGTTCGGCTCAATTGGTACTCATTTTTGCAATTAGTCATGAATTCTTGAATCTCAAACGGATTGATTTGCATAATGTTGCCAATATTAATATTCGAAATCCACTCTGACTGATTTAAGTATCCAAGGACAGCTCTCATATCGAGTTTTTCTTCGAATTCATTATCAGTGTCGTAAGCTCTGTGAATAAATTGTTCGAATTCTGTATTATAATCCTCTTCTTTAAATTCGTCGTCGGTTTCGTTTTGGAGTTCAATCTCGTCTTTTTGAATTTTAAGGTCGTCTTTAAAGTTAAACAACACGTCGCTTCCTTTATTTAGTCTTGATGCTCTTGTTCCTCTTTTTTTCTTTGACTAGTCGTTTAATGACTTCTTTAATGACTGGGTGTATTTTCTTCGCTGCTTTCTCCATTAGGGAGATTCCTTCATCAAGATGGTTCTTAGATGCAATTATCGCTGTCTTGGGACTGTTCATCATCATCTTGCTCATGCTTTCATAGAACGCTATGTAATCGTCATTTAAGCTTTCGTTATTTTTGATGCAAATGTTCTTCAATCAGCTCGAGTTCTTCATCTCAGGATTTTTGAATAAAGAATTTACATAATGCATCTAAATCTTTAAAAATTATATGAGCAATTTTTATGCTGTATTTAGCCTGTTCGAAAGCATCCCTGTGTCTGTGCAGCTGAGAAAGCAGCGCTCACAGCTGCATTCTAATTTTGCATTCTTTCTCCATATAGCTGATTCGCTGTGAAATACTTTGAGTTTTAAGAGAGCTGTAGTCGCCGAGATACAGCAAGGCATTGTCAATAGCAATTGATCATTCTTCAAGAGAATTCATTCGTTGGTAGCAAGCAGCCATGTTATGAAAAATCACAAAGGCAACGTGTTGATCTCGACGACAGTGATCGAGAGAAATCACATTGATGATACCATGGGCTTTCTGGAATAAAACTAGTGCCTTTTCATACTGTTCTCTGGTCATGTACTTCATCGCACTGTCATTTAGCTCATTTAAGACGATTGGCACTTCATCTTGTGAAACTCTTAACTCTTTGTTGTAATGTTTCTGGAAGGACGGGTCAGAATCTGGGGTTAAATGCTTATTTTCTTCTGCCTTTTTCTCTTGCAGCCCTATATCAGCAGCTGCTTCACTTTTGATCGACTCTTTGTTTTTCATTATTTTTTAAATTAAGACTTAATATAATTAAATTTTGTAATATCAATTTAAATTTTTATGATTTGAATAATAATTATTTTCATAAACCGAAATAATATTTAATGCAGATGTCGAATTAAAATTACTGTTTTTCAATAATATTTGTTGAACTAAAATTGCGTAAGACATATGCTATGCATTACAATTATTTAATACGTACCAGTGGTTGCTCACAGCAATTATGCTATACTATGTTTTCCAATTTCGGTGCAAACGATGACCCACAACTGCACTTTGTTGCTGCATTTGGGTTGTTTACAACTTCAAAGCCAGATCTAATCATTTCTTTCTTGTAGTTTATCGATGAGCCTTTAATCATATCAAGAGTGATTTGGTCAAGGACCACTATTTCACCATCTTTTTCTAATTTTATACAATAATAAAAAATATTTAAAATGTATATTTTTGTATCGCTGTCGGTAATATCGTCGCACATTCGGAAATTGTATTGAAATCCAGAGCAGCCACCGCTGTCCACTTCGACTCTTAAATACTTATACTTTTCATTAGTTGCCTTGAGGTATCTGATTCTTTCCACGCATTCGCTTGTTATATTATTTTTTGAATTGAGGATCAATAATAACTTTATTTAAATGGAGAAAGCAAACCCGTCGAACCAGGAAGTAATCAGCCTCGATAGAAACATCACAAAGGCATTTGTGGAAATGGAGCTCGACCCTAAATAAAAACCCAGTCCAGATTAAGGACTTACTCACTTTAGCGAAGAAGATCGGATTCGCTATTTCTCCTTCACAAGCGAATGAAGCACTGTATTGAGCAAAAGAAGATAAGGACAAATTTAAAACTGTGTTTACAGATAGCGAGATGAAGAGACTTGTCAAGTGGTTTTACGATAACAAACCTATCCTCAGAAAAGCACATATAAACTATATGAAAACAGATAGAAAGATATATAACAATTCCGTTAACGTTCGCCCGAGCATTAACATGATCAAAGCTGAAGACTTCGATGACAGAGCTGAGAAAGTTATGCTTCCAAAAGTGCATAATGTGTTTACTCCGAACCCTTCAAACTCTTCATTTCTCGACAAAGGGACTATTGACGAAGGGACGCTTCGGTCTAAAATAAAAGTAACCATAGAGTCTGCCTATTTGTATCAAACTAACCTTCTTCATCGAATTCATAAATAAAAATAGCTAAGTTGTATTAAATCATACAAAATTAGGAATAATAATTTTTATTGCTAAATCGTCGTCAAAGCCGAGTGTAAAATAAAACCTTTTCGAGATAAGTAAATATAGTCGGTTCTTCCCAGTCCAACAGCACAGAAGTAAGCGTTGACATAGGAAAGTACTGATGACTGGTATAGGAATAGCAAAGACGGCATGATTTGAGCGAAGATCTTAAACTACATCAACCAAAATGAATCTGGTAATTGACTTAGCGAATCTTTAGAAATCAACAGCTTTCAAGATAATAGAAGGAGGAAGTTCCAGGATGCTGGCTCTGTCGACGCAAGGAAAAGACTATTGCAAAAGATGAGGAGGAATAACCAAATTATGAAGCGAAATATCGGTATTTTTTATTTGAAAATCACTAATTCTTCATCTTTTCAGGTTGTTAAAAATCGTATTTTAGATAGAAAGTAATACTTACTTTGTGTTTTCTTATAATTGATACATTTAGTGATTGAACATTTGTTAATTGAGTTATTTATAGACCATATCATCAAATGAGAGCCAGATGCACTACATGCGATGAATCTTTACAGACTACTAACAAAAAATTGGACTGAATATCCGAACGCATACAAAATTTGATCTAAAATTACGAAAAACAAGCAAAAGAGACTACAAGAGATTTTAAATGATAATAGATATTGATGATAATAATTACCATTGACTCTTTCTTTTTATTACAAACATGATAAAGTAAATGGGCTAATAAAAGATAATTACAACTTTAGAAATTAAACAATCTTATAAACTGAAGTCGATCAAGTATTCGTCTCCGAGCCAAGCTCCTTTTTGGAGGTCAAGGGTTGACCTCATTGAAAAATCGTTTGGCCAGTATTGAGTCGCTGAAATGTTTTCAGGCAGCAGTCCAACTCTTTTAAATGCACTCGCAACCAGCTCTGATCAAAAGTACGACTTTGTATCTTTTATGTTGTCTGTTGCGTCTCTAGTCGACTTTTTCCTTCAAATCTTCACAGGATTCACCTTGTACTTTTTGCCTTTAACTTTTTGAGCGAAGAGTTCTAATGCTTCAAGCTCATCTTCAGTGAATTGGTAGTGAAGTTTGCGAAAGACAAGTTTTGAGTAAAGATTGTGCCACTTGTTATTCATGAACCCAGACCAATCGAGTAGGTCAACTCCAAGCTGGCCTGTGCTTTCGAAAAGCACGAGTCTTTCACCAAATTTAAAAAGCATTGCTACGTGATCGTACTCTCCTCGTGTGAATACTCTTTGAAACTTTGAGAAAAATGATTTGCCTCGGAATAAAAGTATATCTCCTGTTTTTGAATTCTATAGGAAGAGTTTAAATTGATTCAGTCCGCAACAATACTTTTTAGTATTAGTCATAAATAAATATTCATATGATAATTCAAATTAGATACTATTAGTGTATTTTTAATATAAGTATTTTATTTACATTTATAATGCCTTTTTATCAAAATACTGTTGGCTTTGTTACCACTGAGCACGAGTAAATTATAGCTTACTTTAATATAGTCTTCTTCAGAAATTCTTAAGCTTTTCCAGAAGTTATTTCTGAATCGCAACCCTGGTGTAGTCTGTTTTGTAGCCTCGGCTTGAGATATGATGCTTATTAATGACTCGAAGCCAGTCAACCACATTTACATCTTCGCTTTCTCATATTGTAAATTCAAAATTCCTGTTTGAAGCAAGCACGTCAATTTTGAATGATAGATCTAAGTCAAAAGTTAACAAGGACTTTACCAGGCAAGTTTGTGGTCAAAGTATCATTTGGCACTGTTATTACGCAGGTTAACAGATTGAAGTCAATAACCCCATCAAGTACGTCTTTACTGTCAGATTTGTAGTAAATAAACTTTTGCCCTCGGACAACTCAATATCGCTTTTGCCATCCAAAAATTGATGGTGATGTAAACGACCGTTTCAAAAGCCACCCTTCTTTAGTTTCGAGGTCTATGTTCACATAAGAAGGAAAGCTATTCCTCACAGTCGACCTATTGTCACTGGATTCTTGATTGATACTATTATTTCCTTGGTATTCATTCAGCTCGAGCAGGTTTCTTTCCACGACACGTTGCATTTGAGATTGATTTTGACCATTTTTAATCTCAGCATCTTCTTCATCATTTGACTTGCTAACTTCAACTCTTTGATTTCTGGAGCCGAGTATTTCCTCAATATCAAACATGTAATTGAGGACATTGTCAGACCTAGCATCTTTTGAAGTATTCGAGAACTGCTTATCTAATTTACTCTGCACTTTGTACTCTTCAAGTTCCTCATCAAACTCAGTATCAATCGGCTGTTTAGATTTCGCTTCTTCTGAGCCTTCAACAATCATTCGTCTGCGACTATTTATATCGACCGACGCTTTGTTTGACTTATTCATCGTGGCTGAGTTCAACTGAGGGAACAGCTGTATATCCTGTGTCCTTAAGTACTGTTCGTTCTTGCTGTTTTTGAAGTACCATTCTTCAACTACATTTATAGCTTTAATAAGTACCAAGTAGAACTGCACTTAATTAATAATACAAAATAGTTCAGACTGAATGGCATTTAGCAAAATAATTTCTTTTTTGGCTAAAAATAATACTTCAGAATATATCTAACTATACTGCCACTTTAATACGCAATGGAATAAGTTAAATCCTAAGTCACTGAAATAAAGATGGATTGAGAAATGTTGGAAAAAGCGAAGTTCGGTTACAAAATAATTCAGGGTTTCTTTGTGGCGTGTTAAATGCTCCATTTGCATCTGGCTTGCGTTCGTACTCGATCTCGGGAACAAAGTCAAATCGATGTCCTTTTATATTACTAATATTTGCTCTTTGAAAATTCTCTGTTCTTCTTTGATCCAGCTAAAGCAATATGAATTATAAAAAAAATAATCATTTAAATTTATTGAGTTTTGTAATTAAAATAGTAAGGTCTTTGCTAAATTAGCTGTTTCGATTCTGTTCAGCTAAAATTAAGTATTCCTCATTTGCCGCAATATAGAGTTTAAATCCAGCAGTTCTTGTTTTAAAAACAATTCCTATTTGTAATACTAACATTAATAAAAAGAAATGTATTCACAAGTTGCAGTTGATTAATTATCAGCATTCTGTCTGATGAAAATATTATATCGATAAAAAATCGACATTTTGCATTTTCTTACTGAACTCAGCATCTTTTTATGCTCTTCTTCAGTAAATTCAAATCCGACTGAAGATACATTTCTGGTATCGTTGATGTAACTCGATCTACTTCATCGGCGTATCTAGTTTCTCAGTCGGAGGGGTTTGAAAATTTGAATAGGTCTCATTCATCGGTTTAACTTCTGCCTTTTGAGGGTCACTTTTTCTTTCGCTGTAGCAACACTGGCGTTCAGCATTATTATTGTGAAGCGCAGATGAAAATCCATCTGCATTTCGACAGCTGATTGACCCGCATTCTACCACGACTGAGCTTTCCTCTTTATTTTCGGTATGTCAAACATGATTCTGGTTGCTGCTTCCTTGCGATGAAGAGTTTTTGAAAGGGTTAGACTTTCACGAATAAAATTCTTCCTCTCGTCCTGTTGAATTCGGTATTGGAGAGTCATCAGTGTTGTAAATCACCTTGCTTTCCTGTCCATTTTGCAGCGAAGTATTGATCTCCATATTAATTATGATTATATAATTGAGATATTATTCAACTATCGTTCTCGCAGCTACATTTCGGTTAGCAAAGCCAGTCAGAATCATTTACGAAAATTCTGGAAATGACTACTTACTTGTCTCAAGCTTCAGTATCAGCTGTATGAATGATTTTCTCTTGAACTGGCACCGAACTTACAGTGCTCATGGACCGATACACGTGACTGGGTAACCCTGAAGCTGTAATTTGAGCTGATGTGTAGACTGGTCGCCAAAGCTTATTGAATTTTTGCAGCCGATAAAACATATTTTATAATAAATAATATGCAATGTTGTAATTTTTAATATCTCAGCTAGTTTAAAATATTTCTATCAATATTTATTTATAGTATTTGATTCATTAATCACATTTTTATACTTTAGCACTAGTTAAATATTACTTTTTTCAGACTGTTCTATTTAATAGTTTTTTTAAAAATATTTATTCAATATATTATCATTATTAAAAATTTGCTGTTTATATTACCTAAAATTCATTAAATTCACAAATTTTATTGAATGTAAAACATAAATACTAACACTTGGATCTGAGTAAAATAAGCTAAATCTTTAATAGAAATGCAGTTTAGTCTTGCTTTGTTCTTTTAAGCAGTCTAGAAATCAAATCTGTCATTGAGCTACCAATACCAATAATCAATCATCCGATAATTCCAAGGAGCAATCCGAAGATCTGGAATATATCCAGTTGTTGGTTCAAAAATAAGTAATCGAGTACTGTTTGAATTACAGGATTAAGATCTGCGAGTGCACATGCAGGACCTGCAACTCCTGTTGAAATCGCATAGTTTACAAGTGATATTCCAATACCACTAATCATACCAGAAGCAATTCACAAAATGATGACTGATTCTGAGATATTATCAGTGATGACAAAGCTCAAGTAAATTAGATAGATTGTTCCAATCAGCCCATCAACAAATAAAGACTGGAAAGCAATGTTCATGACGTTGTATCCCTTCGAAACGTAGTATTTCCTATTTAAATTAGAATCAAAATCTCGTGACTAAAACTTACATTATTATGCTTCTTGCAGCAATAAAAATTGTTGCTGCAATAATCAAAAATATTGGTACTAAAGGAGATGTTGATGCTTCAGTACCTAAAGCATTCGTATCAGTCGGAGTATTAGTAAATGCAATGATCACTCAGCTAATAATTGCGATTATCATTCCAATGAACTCCCACACATGCATAGTTTCCTTCATGAACACATACGAAAGCAAAGCGCAGAATATCGGAATAAACGCGACAAGTGCTCCTATGACTCCTTGGTTTATCCCAGCGCTGATTGAATACTCAAGAGATAAAGTGAAAAGCAGAGTCCCAATGAAGTTTGTAATTCCGCCAAAAATCATACCTAAAAATCCAGAGTACCAAAAATTGAGTTCTCTGCCGTTAGTCGATATCCAGTCGTTATCAATAAACGACCAGATCCTTACCCCTGTCAAGCAGTTGTGAACGAACACGATCAGCATGTAAATAACCGATATCAAAATAAAGCCTAAAGATAGAAGATATTTGGCGATCAGGCCGTTGTAAGCTCCGATTCCAAGGAAGAATGAAGAGAAGCCGAAGCAAACAGTGGCAAGCAGAGCTGTAACGATCCATCCATGTCTGTCCCAGGACTACAGAGCAGTTATAAGTATATTACCTACCGATTGATTTAATGTCTTTGGTTTATCAAACTATAATCGCGTGTTAAGTTTATAATCAATTATTTTATACAGTACCCTTTGTTCTTCAGCTATATAACACATGTTTTAAATTTATGAGGTGAGGAAGAATAAATACCTATGTCTTG
>JAGYYN010016085.1:0-10140 GCA_021441665.1 Euplotes cf. woodruffi 2 WChen-2021 | reverse complement strand
TAGTGGACAGTGAAGGCGAAGCCATGACTCCGAAAGACTACCTCGAAAAGGCACTAGAGACCTGAAGCCCCGACCCCAGGCCCCATATTGGCTTCAATGCCATATTTTTATTTAAAGAAGAAGGCGACTCTTATAAGTCAGACTTTGTCCAAAAGGGATATCACTACGAGCTCGATAAAATCACCGATAACGAGTACCCGCTCGGAGGAAAGATGCATCCAGGAATAAATATGAAACACAACTACCTCTGGATGTTTCCCTACGACCATGAAAAGTCGAGGTAGTTTAAATATTCGTTCAATTTGCACTGCCAAATTTTATTCGATAATTCATTGTAAACTGTTGTTTCATCTAATAATTTCCTGAATAAAAAATATTTAGTTTAAAAATAAACTCTGATAATTTAATTAATTGAAAATATCATATTATTTACAAATTTTCTTTATCTAATTTTCTTTTTGGAATATCCTAAGTTTCAGCTAACTTCCCTTTCTTTTCGTTTTTTACTTTTCGGATTCGACGTTGAGGCTTTGCGGAGAAGAGTATTCTTCTGTTTTGGACTCGGTTCTCTTTTCACCATTTTCTTCGAGTACTTCGGATCCTTTCCTGTTCCGAAGTCTACAAAATTATTAAAAAATTCTTACTTGAGCTTTGGTGAGAGCTGCCAAATACCATTTGCGAGTAAATCTTCGGATTATTGCGAGTATTCTTTAATTCTTTCGAATTATTAAACGATCCCTGGTTTAGCGAATATCCTCGAGGGGTCATATCTCTCTTCGGATGGAAGTCAGACTGACTGAACTCAAATTGCTCTTTAAAGCTCGGCTCTGAAACTTCGGATAGATGCAAGCTGCCTCCTGAGTACTTATTTCCTTGCAGCGTTTTTGACATCAAGCTTTGGCTCCGTTCTTGACTCCCTCCACCAATTTCGTTGCGGCTTTGCGGCGAGATATGATAGGACTTTTGGGGACTTGCTGCACTCGCCGCTGATTTATTTCAACGTCGTTTGAAAGGTCAGCAATGACCGAAGGTGAGCAAATGCATCTTCTATCGGATCTTTACTGTCGCTGTTCAGGTCGTTTAGGCAGGACTGAGGATTTATATCAGTCAATGTCTGCAATTCTTTAGTGCTGTACTCAAGCAACTTCATAATCTTTAAGTTCATTGAGTTTATGAATTTATTCAGCGGGATTGAGCTTGTTGATATCGACCCTTCGATTTGGTTTATCACTTCATACAGCAGTTCATTTGAATTATTTAGTGCAAGTCGATATCCTCGAATTTGGATTTCTTTTGTTCCATATCGAGAAATTAATTCTCGATATGAATGCTTGATCTGCTCGAGTTCATTATTTTCATGATTGCAATTCTAAATTTATTTTCTTAATTTGGTTTTGCATATCACTTTTCGCATTTTCATGATTTAGTTTATCAAGCTCAAGATCTAGTATATAAACAAGCAAATCTTCATTACTGACATGAGATATAGATTTTAAAAGCTCTTTGTTGTTGCTGCTATATAGATTCTTGATACTTGGAGAACGATTACTGACATCTCGATATACACAGTTAATGACTTGACTTTTAAAAGCATTAATATTTTGAGTTTGATTTCCACGAAGAAAGGATGAATCTCCGCTTTCTTCTAAAGTAAACCCATGTGGTCCATATTCATATGCTTTTATTAATTCGACTGCGCTTTTTGGTTGATTTCCCTGTCCAAAACTGCTTCCTCTAAAATGCGGTTGCGCTTTACGAATCTTCCTTTTCTTGCGCTTTTCCTCAATTTCAATTAATCTTTGATGACTACTAACATTCAAGCTTTGATTAAACCTGCCTCCATCACTATCAGCAGGAGCAATAAGTTCATTACTAAGCAACCCCGAGTCATTCTGATGACCAAGCCCCATTTTAACAGTCCTAAAATTTTCATCAGACCTGCTTGATTCAAAACTGCCGATACTCCTAATTCTGCCATTTCCTGCTTTCATCCATCACAGCCTTACAATCTTCATCGCCTAAAATATCTCAAAATCCGTCCATCACCTAACCCCTCTGCTTAACCCCTCCAAACCCCTCCAAACCCCTCCAACCCCCACCCCCGTCCATACCTTGAATCCTGTCCCCATGCTTTTCTTTCCCTCTCCTAAACCATCGATGACCATCACAATTGCAACTGCAATTCCTGCTTACTCTGCTGATTTCTGCTTCATATTGATAATTCAAATTTTATATTTTACATAGGAACATGCATCAGTAAATTTGATATAATTTAAATTGAAATGGAAGAAGACGGAGCCGGATCGGTAACTTCGGAGAAACACCAGCCTACGGATATATTTAAGAACAACCACGATCTTATTGGCGTTGAAGGCATTATTGAGGCTCAGAAGCACGAGATTGATAAGAAGAAGGTGAGCGCATGTTTTAGGTTTTATAGCTCGAGTTGAGAATTGAAAATGAGCATTATTTAAGAGCACATCCAGAGATCAGCCCACTTATTTTTCAGTTCGTTAAGAAGGTCCTTGATGAGAGACCTGATAATATTCTTACCTTTGCTGGAAGCTTCTTTGATCGCGCAGAGCTTAAGAGAATTGTTGAGGAAATGATCGAGAAAGATAAGGAAAAGAAGATTAGAAACAAGTATTTGGATGACCTTATGGAAGGAAGAATTGAAGATGAAGATGAAGCTGCATAGTTATACACAATTCTTATAATTTGCAGATTCAATTTATTTTTATTGAATTTTTGATTGTTAAAATGAAAAAAATTCGCTTTGAATGAATATTTTTACTTCATTCAAAATTTTTTATATAAAATAGCTAGCAACTTAGTTTTTAAGTTTTTATTTAGTAAAAATACTCATTGAATTCAATATAATTTTAAATAGAATCTACGATAAAAATATGCTGCTTTTTAATCGATCAATCTCTCTATTTGATTCTTGATTTACACTTGAAGAAGGAAATAAAGCACTATACAATGAATTAGCCAGCAGGATACTTTTCATCTTTACTTTTATAGCTTAGATTTGAGTCTATATCATTAACTAGTTCTCTTACAATTTTCCTCATTATTTCTTTTACTGATCACAACCTTAGTCTGTGTAAAAACCTGAGATAGAGGAGAATTTTTCATTTTGTTGATACTACTTTGATTATAAGGATTAATCCGGTTGGAAATTTTATTCCTGACATGTCTCGTTTTATTTTCAAATTTAGTTCCTATTCACTGTATCCTCGCATCATAGTGTTTTTGTATTCTATTTGCAAACAATTTGTGCTCAGCTGCTTTCTTTCGCTTATAAGATCTTCTTTTCCTTCAAAATATCGGTTCTGCTTGTACTGAAATTCCTATAAAAATCCTGTATTTATGATTACCTTTATCAAGAGCCAAATTGCAGTTTTTTAGATTTAAATCTTGAGCTATCGGGTCTGTAAAATAAATACAATTTTGAACTCACTGTTAACTTCGTCTGAAGGATCAGTTATTTTCAAATGGCAGTCTTTGCCTTCTAAAAATTAATTACGGCTGCTTACTCGGTGCATTTGACGATTCAGTCATGATAAGATTGCTCATTTTCCGCTCTTGCAATCCAACACCAGGCTTGCTGCACCCACTGTCGATCTTTCTGCCAATTATCAACGGTCTTGCCTTGGAATTGAATCATTTATTTTTGGTGTTTTGGAACGGCTAAAATAGCAAGTTAGAGCTCGACTTTGGTTTAGCAAAAATCAGGAAAAAGTGAGACTGAGTAGGTTAATAAGAAATGAATTGTAAAATAAAAAGAGTTTACCTTTGCATACCAACCTGCGGTCCTTCCATCTGCGCTTTGTAGTCGTGCAACGCCAGGATGGTTTCTGGTTCCTGCTGCTGTGTTGGTAGCTCGCCTGTTTTCTCTTTGAATTTCTATTTTTGACAATTTTTCTAATAAATTATGTTAAATTAAAACTAGAATTTAAAAGTCAAGTAAATATATTAAATAAAACTTGTTTTATTTTTGATTGACAATCTATAAATAAAAAAGATTGAGAATAGATCTCATTTTTATTGAGATGATCTCAGAAATTATAGACTAATACAATTTTTATAACTAGAAAGGCTATATTTATCAAAACTCAATTTATTTAAATACAAAGCTAATATCAATATATTTATTATTAAGTACCTTTATGTCCTGAAGGGCTCTTTAGCGATCTTTCTTCAGAAAGACCTAAATACAAGTCAATAAATGCACTGAAAGATCATACTTTTTGAATCTTGAAATGCTTCGACGATCTCTGTTGTTTTACTAAAATCTGGAATTTCGATCATTTGATCGTAATGATTTTCGGATATCTCATCGAATCACTCAATGTCGTCTGTTTGTGCTTGGTAGTCCTTCGTCGTGTTCACATCTATTTATGACCTTGAATACATACCCTCTTTGCTTCCTTTAGTTTTTGGCAAGACATGCTTGCTTGCTTTATTTTACAATCAGTACAGGCTTCATATAAGTTTTGACTTTTGTCAAGTTGACCATATCCACAGCGTGCTGAGCTTTCGTCTTTGTATGCTTCGCTCGGTTCATGCTCCTCATCAGCATCGATCTTTTTATTCGTGCGTCTCGATTTGATCACACTTGGAAGAACTGAGGGTTGATTTTATTGCTGCTGCTTACTAAGCGAGATTAGATAACAGCTGATTACAGTTGTTGTACAGTCATTCCTTCATTAGAGTCAGTTCTTTCATAATGCGGACTCCAAATCCTAGGTACGTTGTATACAGTTGTTATAATGACCTACCTGGTGTATTTGACACGATCATCGAGATGTTATCTGTAGCTATATCAATATTTGTCATACCGTTTCTGCTTTCTCTTAACGTCGACAGTTTAGAATTCGTTCGTTTATCAGACGAAGCAGAGAACTTGGGCATAACTGCTATTTTTACTACTTCATTTATACTCTGCGTCGACTGGTTGTCATCATTCATGTTGTCTTGGTTATTTAGGAGACTCATGTGAGGAAACCGACTTCTGCTCTTTTGAAAATACAACTTTTGATTTCATCATTGACTGCGGGATCTGCTGTGTCTCGTACTTTTCGATTGAATCTAAGATAGACTGATTATTCGCTTACTTTCGATTTGTTTGTAATTTTGTGACTGAGAAATGACTGAAGTTAGCTTCTGCTGATCATTCTTCGAAAGCCCTATTTTTTATTATCATACGCCTTACCATCAAAAATAGATTTGTCGAGAATTTTATATCAATAGTAAATTTGAGGCTCTTCTCTCTTTTTACAAGAATCTAGTTTCAAATCGTATTGTTGACTGTCATGTTCATTTATATATTTGTGAGGTGATTCTATAAATAATGCAAAGCTCATACTGAAAAATTGTTTGATTCTCTCATTGTTGAGAGCAGTTTGAGGTCTTTTAAATGATGTCTTCCTTCTTCAGCTTGTTTTAAAGTTATTTGTCATTATTTAGCTTAACCTGTTTCTCTCTGTATAATCCAGTTATGGTTAGTTATTTATAACTATATTCTGATATACCTTTTATTTCGACAGTGTTTTCTGTTCATATTTTTATTGCTAAACAGCTGATAAAAAGCTTGATAAGACCTCATATGTTTTATTCGGTCTTTTGGATTGCTATTATTTATATTAGAATTTAAAAATAACAATAATAAGAACTTAAATAATATCAAGTCATTTACAGTAATAAATTTAATGCTTAAAAAATAGGATTTAAAATATAATTTTATAATATTTAGCTATTAATTTTGATAATTCAAAAAGGCAAATTGTGAAATTGATTTTATAAATTTTTTTGCTTTTAAAAACCAAATAAATAGGAAGAAAATTTATACTTTGAGGGGTTTGCAAGCTGACTAGCATTTGAATTTAATTTTTCGAACTGCTGCATTCGATTTTTATTCATTGTCTGCCTGTACCTGCTTTATTCAAGCAATGACGAGTGCTGTCGTGCCATGATATTTTTAAATGATTCGCTACGGTTAAAATCTGCTTTCTTAATTTCATTTCTGCTATAGTTCGTTGTTGACGAATTCTTTTTATTCGAAGGCTTGCTTTGGCTTGGTCTACCTATTAATACAGATTCAGCATCAACTGATATCACTAATAAATGCACATTTGCTGAGCTTAGATGGTTATTTACCTTTACTTTTGCTTTGTCTGATTAGCATTGCTTATCGGCAAAAATTATTTTATTCAATATTTAAATTCTGAAGATTTTAAAATCTATGCAAACATAAATTTTTAAAAATATCAAGATATACAATGTTTGTTGAATATCGACTTTTTTTAAAACCAAATTTACTTAAATTCTTCATAAATTTAAACTTAAAAATACCTCAATCCCAAAACCGAAGATATATTTTGAGTGTGAATGTAAATGCAAATTATTTCTTTGCTGCCAGCTTATCGATAGTTGGAAACACCTTGCTGTGCTGATACAAAAACGTTCTCAAGTTTTTGATTTCGAAGTCCTTATCACCTCTCCAAACAATCGGAACGTAGTTGTTTTTCTCTTTCGGAGAAAACATCACCTGTGGGAAAGTGTAAAGCGGGTATTCCTCAGGCATATCGTTTTTAAGTCCGTCCATAATCAAGATTTTAAACTCGCTACTGTACATCACAGTTGACGCGAATTCTTGGATGATCATTTTATTGACGAATCTGTCACAAAAGTCGATCTCGTCGTTTGTGAGAATTAGCAGCACCTCAACACCACTTTCCTCAACTTCCTTTCTAAAGTTCTCAGCAACGATTCTTTTTATTTCTATATAAAATTATTAAATTTAAAAATGAGGATTGGATTACCAACTTTGCCGGGAAGAGTAGAGAGACTGTTTGAAGCTTCAGTTTGGTTTAGCCTTCTCTTCCAATGTCCGTCGATGATAAAGGATTCTTCGAGAGGCTCTGACTCTAAATACTCCTTCAGATCGCCTTGGATGTAGTCATAGAAGAACTTGAATATCTTATCGACGTCTAAAGTCTCCATGTTGATGTATTTAAGCGCAGGATCCATGAAGAGCTGCTGCTTGCTGTCAACGACGATCGGTGTGAACTCCTCAGCAAAGTCCATCTTCATTTTGAGTCCAAGACGTTGCGATAAGAACCAAAAGTCTTGCTTGAAGGCCAATGCAAGTCTGAACTTTTTGTACCTTTCCTTGCTTTCTTCGGTTACAAATTCGCTTTGTTTTTCTTTGAGCTTTGAGTTGATCTCAGAAAGAACTTTTATTAGTTTTGCGACTGGACTATTGAAGCTTTCGTGGTAAAGAGTATTCGCCCCAGAATAGTAAATCAGTCCTGCGTCCTCGGCTTTGTAGTAGTTTAATATTCAACAAAAAATGTAAATTTAATACAAAGCAGTTTCAAGTCTTAATTTAGCATTAAATGTAAAATGATGACCGTTATAAATTTCAGATTTGATTTTTATTATAGAATTATCTTTTAAGGAGAATTAATAGCTAATCAAATTAAAAATTGCAGATAACTTTATTTAAAAATATTTAGAATACATTTTAATTTTTGTCGAAATAAAAAATAGGTTTTAAAATATTTACCGATTATTTTGTATGAGTAAATATCGACGTCCATGTGGTAATTATTTTCAATGAACTCAGTTAAATCAGTGTTTTTATTCCATAAAATGAACTCCGGCTCGTAATCCAGTCTAAGCTCAGGTTTTCTATAAATTAGCACATTTGCGTCGTTGCTTGTTAAGTTAAACTGGTACGAAATGTTATGAGGCGGGAACGAAGCGAATACAGGGAAGTGGCTGAATTTGTTTGCCACTTCGATGAACTTTGTTTTGTAAATTTCGTCTTCTTTACTTGGGAATAATCCAATAATCAGATGAGTGTCTTTTTGCTTAATTTGCTTTTTCAACTCGATTTCACTTGATAAAATTTCTGGCTCCTGTGGACCAAGTGTCTTCAAAAAATTCATCAAAATACTTGGAGTAGTAGGATTATCATAAACTCTCTTCCTCATATTTTCAAATGCAGCGAAGTAAAAAATTTTCGGATACACACCAAGAAAATGTTTCGACTCCAAAGGTCTGTTCTCTAAACCAGTCGATTAAATATCAAAATTATAAATGACAAAATTAACCTCTAAAAAATCCAAATACCTTGAAAATTGCATATCGCGACAAAAAATTTTTTCTTAAGTTCAGGATCTTGTGCAATCTCCTTTGCAACAGCCTTCATGTTCTTATTAATATTGACACAAGGAGCACAAAGATCATGAGTGCCATGCAGTACTATACAAACGATTAGCAAGCCTCCCTCTCCCCGCATCACTCTGCTTACACAAGACCCCTCCAAGCTGTCTGACATATTGAATAACTTGGTCATAATTATACTGCGTGACGTGTATGATATGGTCGGTATCGATATCGACAGCCAGCTCGCTGTTATCTGCAACTGCCAGGCATACAAGAAGACACACCAACACTATCGGTTTCATTTTATTATATTTATTATATCAGCAGAGGAAAGGGTGGGGTGATTGGGAACAGGGGATGGGTGGGAGGAAGGTTTTAAGGTTAGGGTGGATGGATGGGAAGAAAGGATGGATGGATGAGATTTTGAAGGTATTTGGAGTTAGAGATTATGTTTTTAGAATTTATAAGTCGGATGTGTTTAGTTAAAAAAAATTGGTAGAATGTTTTTTTAATTGATATTTTTTATTTTATGATGGTGAAATATGTGGGATAGTTTTGATATTTTATTAGACAATGATTAAAATATTTTGATGATGAGTAATAATTTCTAATATCTGATTAAAAATAAAAAAAATTAAAAAGCAATGTGAATAATTTCTTTTTTAAGAATTGTTATTTTGATTATTGATCAAATTTTTTTTTGAAATAATCATAAACAAAAGTTAAACCAAATATAAAAAATAAATAAAACTTATATTAATATCTAATTACTCATCAAAGTAGATATTTTAAAACAATACTAAATATTTTTATAAGATTGAACATGAAGATTTATTTTGCATATTCATTTAGTAGTCTTTGCACATCTTCTAAATAACATGCGTCTTTTGCTGCGATAAATCCTATATGTCCATATTTGTATTCTTTGTAAAACTTGAGCGCACTTGCGTCAATGTTGTCTCTAATCCATCTCGAGTCTTGTATCGGAACTAATTTGTCGTGCACTCCGACCATCAAGGCAATAGGCACATCACGAATTAGCGAGATGTCGACGATTGGAGGCTGCGCTGATCCGTATCTTTTGAGGTTTTCAGCCTCACCGTGGTCGAACTTAGCGAATCTAAAGTTTTTATACATTTGACCCCAATATTCGTAAGCTTTTGTACTTGATCCTTCATTAGAGCGACTTGATATCCTTTGGATAGCAAGATCATCATTTACAGAAGGCTCTAGCTCACATAGTTTATTATATGATTTTCTTGTACTTGAGGGAAAAAGTACTCCTTTCACACAATTCATTTTATTAAAAAGATACGAGCTTGGTTTGAGCTCGCATTTATTCAAGTACTTAATTACTTTCTGGTAAGTCTCATTTTGAGGGATTTTAAACAAAAAGCCTGTATCTGATTTATCTCCAGCTTTAATGGCCGGACATAAGCCAATAAAAATACTAAGGTTTTGTTTGTAGTAATAATTGTTAAATGTCATCGCATACAGCATCTGAGTTGATCCTTGGGATAGACCGATATAAGCAACTTTGTCTTTGCCTGTCTGGCTCTTGATGTAGTCGATCTCAGCCTTTGTATCATAGAGTCCCATTTCTTCGAGCGTGAAGTCCCAGTACTCTGGATCGTGATCAGGGTTCAAATACTTGTGAAGTCGACTGAATGAGTTGCCTCTGTTGTTAGCAACCCATACATCATGTCCCTGTCGAGCAAGCACAACCAATGCTGATTTATCACCATTTATAATCCATGAATAACCTGAGTTTAAAAAGCCATGTTGCAATATGACAGGATGTCCAGTTGCCTGCTTCGATTCACTATTGATTATCCTGAACATCTGCAGTATGTATCCGTCGTCAGTCGTGATAAAGTGTTTCTCAGCATTGAACCCATACTTGCGACATCTCTGCTCGAAACTCATATGTCACTCTTCGTCAAGAAGCAGACGTTCAGCAGC
>JAGYYN010016073.1:0-15696 GCA_021441665.1 Euplotes cf. woodruffi 2 WChen-2021 | reverse complement strand
TACTTTATTTGTTAAAATTGTCAAAAAATAAAAAAATTGTAATAAAATGAAGAGTTACAATGGCTCTCTAATAAGCATAGACAGCATCCTCGCTCGACTTCGGCGAATTGATCGAAACTTCCATGAAGGAAAGCTGACAGCAAAGGAAATCCTCACCAACGGGCTCGAGTACAAGTACAAAACATCAGGAAAGCGGAATGCAAAGACACAAGAGGGTATAGACCAACTTCAAGCACACACAAACCAAGTTAACACCGAGCCAGGTAACCTCTCCATTCCCTATTCTTAATAACCGCGTTCTTTGCCTCCTAAAAATCCCCTTCACCACCTCACCAGCCCCTGTCACAGTGTTAATAATTTCCTAAAAACTCGTAAATAAAACCTCAGATTTTTGATATAAAAAAACAGCAGATTGCCTGTTTTTAGCTGCTGTTTATATAGAAATCTTATGTGTTTGTTTAGCAGTTTTTAGTAAATTTTAGTCCGATTTTTGCTGTTATTAAGACCTGTATTAAAAATCTGAGATGGTTGAAGACTTGACTTATACTGATTAGATAATCACAAATATATTGCGATCGAGTAAACAACAACACAATCGTTATTATTGTCAATTTGAGCATAGTCGAGGTTAAAATTAATATATACCAAAAAGGACTCAATTAGCAAATTTAATAAAATCATATTTTATCAGACCGATCGGCGATTTGAATTAGAAATACTATTGGATTATTTGTTACGCGATCAGGGAGGTTTAGAGTTTGTACCATGATCTGGTGACGAATTTGGAACTCGAGGGCTGAGTTTTTGAAAATTTTGATTTGGAGTTTTGGATCAGAAGTTTGGTAATTAACATAATGACTGTTTTAGCAATCGGTATTAGCAATATTCAGTCACTTAAGCAAACAACAGGTGATAATATGAGTGAGTATGTGATCTTACAGGATCAAAATTGCAAATTAAATACCTCAAAAACATTGTTAAATAGAATTACTGAAAGTCAGCATCATTTTTATATTGCTTTAGGCCTTAGTGACAGGTACAAGCAGCGAGTCGAGCTTATATTTAAAGATGATCAGCCTGATAACAGCCCTGATACAATCCTCAGAAAGAGAATGAAATTCTTATAGATAATGAAAATATTAATGAAAACAGTCCAAAACTAAGCAAGCTTAACTCATTAGTAGAGAAAGTTGAACCGATGAGTCTTGGAAATTTTAAGAAAAACAAGCCTTTTTATGTCCCAGAAATTCCGATTTATATTCTCACTGACCACAAAGCAAGAAATTCACTAAGGAACTCGAGTAATTTAAAGTTGGACAGTTTGACAAGTGTCAAACCAAAAGACAGAGTTGAAAGCTATATTCACAATCAATTCGCAAGCGAGTCGATTAAAATCCACAAAGAAGACAAAGAGTCAATTCCAAAGTTAAATAACCTCCACGAGAAGCTTTCTAAAATCACTGGTAAGAGAATACAAATTTTTCAAAAACTCTTAGCGATATTTAAACCGCGATTAATTCTAAAAATAGGAAACTCAAAACTGACTTTACGAGACAACGATAAATTTAACCTGAAAATTGGGGAGAGTAAAGACCTGAAGGAAAAATTTGATAAATTCAAAGACAAAATAAAAGGAAAACAAAAGGAAATAATCCCAAAATATTCAGATTCGCCTTTAAAACTAAAGAAAAACATCAAGATCGATACAGAAAATGCCACTCAGTTGTAAGTAATTTCTTTTGCGTTTGTTCACATTAATTTAGCAAAATGTCAGCGGAGACTTTGAAGAACCAGCAGCCTGAGAAGATCGAGACCAGCGGTATCACACCGCATAATGTGTTCATCCTTCAGCCGCTGAAGAACACTCAAACTGAAATATCATCGCTTGTCACTGTCAACCAAAAGTAATTGCAAAAGTTATTTTTAGATCGATGGATGTGAACTCAAAATAGCAAAAAGAAAAAGGCTGAGAGACTGCATAGCAAAATGATCAACTTTTACTGTCATCATTGCAAAGCAAATAAATGAGAATGATTTGAAAAAACAAAAAGTAAATTGTGATGTTTTATATTTTTAGACCAAATATAGCAAACCCAAAATTGTATGCGAGCTTAAGTAAAAATGCAATCGCTAATGAGGAAAAAATTAATATCGAAGAACACCCATTTATAATTGATACGAATAAAACACTGAAAGAGAAACCGGCTGAATATAAAAGCATGAAGAAAATCAATCATTCACTGCTGAAAAGGGATAGCAAAATTGAAAATAACCGCAATCTGCCTTTATTAAATCGCTTAGAAGGCATAGGATACGAAATTGAAGGCTTTAAAAGTTTAAATGAAAAGGCGACAACAGACCAGCTGAATAAGCTCAAAGCTCAGATTCAAGATTCAAATAGCACATCGAGAGATGCGATTACTCAGACTCACAAGTCAGCAATTAGGAAGGTTAAAAGTAATTCGCATCTATAGCTGTTCAAAGCCGTATATTAACATCAAACTTTCCTTTGACAATTTTTAGTAATAAAAAATAGGCATAAAGTCAAAAGCCACAAAGGTGAAGCATAAGGCAGCAACGCATCGAATAAAGCAAAATACCAAGACAATATACTCGGATACTTCAGACGACTCAGTCGGTCAAATTAGCACAGAGAAGATCAATAAATTTATGAAAGGATGTATTTCGGGGTGGGACAACACTGACTTTGATGAAGACCATGCTTTTCACAATATGTTTTAGTGAAGCCGAAATAGCTTGTATCACATCTGCGTAGGCTTCTGCAGATGTAAGCCCATTTACGTCTGAGATCTATAGATAAATTATTACAATTGATTCTTTATAACCGACCCAACGTCAACTGAAGCAGTAAATAAACTGTAAAGTATTACGATGCAATTGAAATAATATAATAAAGAAAAATGAATTCTGCGTTGAAGCTTACAGTGCAAGAAAAGTCAGAGCTCGAGGATCTCCAAAACATCTACTCAATCGTGAGAACTCTTAATGCTCTCGAAGCAGAATACGCAAGAGGAAAGGTGAAGGGAGACGAATACCAGGATTTATGCACGCAATTCATCCAGCAATTTGACAACACTGTTGATAACCTTGAGAACTTCCCAGGCCTCGATACTTTCGTGTCTATGTACAATCTTTCACAGTGCAAGAACGCTATTAAGAGACTGAAGGAAAAGAGCGCAGGCTACGTCGGAGGAAAAATCGGCAAAGATCAAGCAGTCAATGCATTCAGACTTGGAACTTTGGTCGTCAACCTTACAGATTATATTGATCTCGACGAAGTTTCGGTCGAAGAAATCCTTCCTAGAATCAGAGACATTCAGAACCTCATGAGAGCAACCTCAAGCATCACAAAAGAAGAAAGAGTCGTCACGAAGATTAATAAGTGGGTTGATGAGCTTGCAAGCAAAAGATCTACTGACAGCTTAAATAAAGAAGAAAGCACACAGCTTAAAATTGACCTTGATGAGCTCAGATCAGCAGTCGAAAGCAATATGATGTAAATCACTGTTTAAAAAGCGCTCATCCAAATAAATTGTTTCAATATTTGAGAATCCAAATTTTAAAACTAAAAGCAATTGCAATTTGATAAATATAAATTGAATTAATTTAAAATTCTTCATGATACAGCCGAAGTTTTTACAGTCTTCATCTGCATTGAAGGTCTACAGTTCAATCGAGGTTTCAAAACCAACAAATACAGTTGCTGATACATTAAAGTCAGATACAGTAACAGTGAAAAACTCTATTTTCGGAATCGCAGACAATTTAGAACAGGAAAGCAACTTCAATATGACTCCAGATGCATTGAGATATGAAACTATTACAAATATCAACGTATTTTCAAAGAAAGGAGACTTTTACAAGCTGTGAACAGTTTATGAGCAAGTAAGTAAAAATTTTATTACATAAGTAAACTATTTTAAAAATATTTTGACTTCTGAATAATAAAAATCTGGTTAAGAATCCTTACAACGAAAAAGAGTATACAAAAATGCGTAAAAATGAACTGATGTGTCCTAGTTCTGCAGCACGATTTGTGATCAATCCTTCTGAAAACTCAGACGACTACGAAATCAACATCTACGATGACAGCGAAGACCATACCGAACCGATTATGAAGTCGCCGTTGGAGAGCATATGATTTAAATAAAATCGAGTTGGTTTACAATGCATTCGTCTGGATTGTCGGCCCAAAGCCGTACAGGCCTGACAGAGGCTCAAGCGGCAGTCAATACATTTTCGTATTCGACAGCCCCGATGAAGTCAGACAGCTGTCTTTGATACTTATGCGAATCGAGCACGAGATGTATCTTGCGAACCAGTAGGAAATAAAATGCTTATATCTTTAGCAATGTGAAATCAAAGAGCTCCAGCACACCTGGACATCAAGCAAAAAACCAGTTTCTCTTAAGGTAACCAAAGTTGTAAACACAACACTAGGCAAAGTGAAGGAGGCAATAAAAGTGAATTCCATTCGCGCAAGACTGCCAAATTCAAAACCGAATACGACCCACTTTCAGAAAACAACAGCGAAATTGAAAAGGTAAAAACTCGAGGATTACAGGACTTTTTATTCGGTAAAGCGAAAATTTATTTTAGGAAATTATTAACCAAAATATCAAGAATTATGAAGTCCGGGAAAGATTTAGCTTTGGAGCCAAAATTATTCAAGAGGTCAGTAAATTGTCATCGAGATATCCTTAAAGTGCAGATGGAGATCAAGCAAGATTAACTTAAAAAACTCATAGCAGTCTTTGAATTTTAATATAGGGCGAACATAAAGAGGATAGACAAGATGATCGATCTTGGATTAAAAATATCATGAATGGCATGATGTGATGACGATTCCGTTACGACTCAGATTATGATTAGATTATTATAGGCTTTCACTATTTGCCTGTTTTACTAATTTAAAAATCGCATTTTTAGCTTGACATTGATTTTTATTTTACTAACTTGTAATCGAAAATAAAAATGAAGGTTGAACAATAGTAAATATAAATTTTTAGTTATGATAGATTTCATAATTTCCTGCTAAAAGCTGAAGATAAGCACAATTTTTATTCAATTTAAAAAAATTGTAATTAATCATTTAAATCAATAAATGGGAGAAACTGATCCAACTCCTAGAACACAGGGGGCAAATGAAAAGTCAGAGACTAAATTTCAGCGTCTTTGCCGAAAGATCGTTTCAAGATGGAAAATCTTCGTAATCTGAATCATAATCTCATTCTTGCTGTTCCTATTCTTCTGGATGCTGCACCGGTGGTGGGAAAATTCCAGGCACTTTGACGACGATGACGATGATGACGACTTTGTTGACACAAGCAAGTTCACTACAATTCTCGGGGATATAAAAGTATCACTGAGGATCATGCCGTCTGCGAATTCCCAAAACAATACAGTGAGCATGAACTACTTTTACGTGCCTTCTGAGGTTAAACTCTATAAAGAGGAGGATAAAAGCTATCATCAGTATACTGACACAAAGAAGTACTTTACGTCGTTGACGCTAAAAGAAGAGTACGTTCCGTTTGGAAACCCCGAGCCCTACTGTCTTAACTTCGCATGGACTCCAGTCGTCAAAGGAAATGCCACGAATCAGTACAAATTCTTTAATAATATGGACAACTGACTTGTCGCTGCAAAAGGACTCCAAGTTTGGGGCCAAAATGACCCCAGAGTCGGAATTGATGTCAAAATGTGGAGAGAAAGTGTATTTAATCTTGGGGACTGAGGCAACATCGAAAATTGTAAGTATATGTGAGAAAGCACGTTCAAAGGAATCTACAAAAACTCAATTTGATATTCTTATCACATAGTTGATAAAATATGCGCTTTTATACAAAAACAAAACAAATCTGAAAAAGTGGCTGAAAGCTGGAATATTACATCCGGGTGATTTGATAATGGAGAATATGCAGAATATGTCAAAGCGATACCAGGAGTTGAGTATAAATTTGACAAAGTGCCAATTGAGCTCCGTGCTTTTATTGACCCAGAATTACATAAAAAACCAGAGGAAAAACCACAGACACAGCCGAGTACATTTTCAATCTGGAAGTTATTAATGTGGTTGTTTTTTTATTATCTTTATAATACTGCTGATAATCTTCATAATCGCTCTAATCGTTTACTTGATAACTCAGTCAAAGAACAAAGAAGAGAACAAGAGGTTGATTAATCCAAATCGGAATGACGGAAGGACATCATCGAGTTAATAACTCCTGAGTCAAATAATTCAACATTTGTAATAAATATTCTTTTGACAAAACAATTGACAAGTATATTGTGGTGTAATTATTTAATATACGCCTTGAGGTCAATCGTCTTAGCGATCGGTCCTTTCTTGCCTTTCGAGTTGTAGTTCTTTCCCTCGTCAACATCATCAGTTCCAATACTGCTGCTTCTGTAGTTTTGGATTTCAGAGATAAAA
Organism: Euplotes cf. woodruffi 2 WChen-2021; assembly: GCA_021441665.1. Lineage (NCBI taxonomy): Eukaryota > Ciliophora > Spirotrichea > Euplotida > Euplotidae > Euplotes > Euplotes cf. woodruffi 2 WChen-2021. The sequence goes on along the minus strand of JAGYYN010016073.1, from coordinate 9,239 downwards.
TTATTTTGCTGCGCGTAGCTAATGTTCCTGATATTCGAGAAAATATCCGCTGCGGACTTATGCTTAAATAAACGTCGACTGCTTATTTGTTGTTTCTCTCACTCACGACCGGATCGGTGAGTTTAAAATTTTATCAATTACTCTTGCTATTTAAAATTTATAAAACCGATGAAAAATAAAATTTTATTACAAAGACTATGAAATAATTATTTTGAAATAACGGCAACTAAAAATAAAATTTGCATTAAAAATAGCTTTTATCAGTAAATATTCGATATAAAAATCTGGTTTTAAGTCAAAATTTAATTTGATTATATTTTGATAGATTATACTTACTTCGATCATTCGAGCGGTCATCGTAAATATCAACTTTCAGCTCTTTGACTTTATTCTTCCTGTTCGCAGTAACAAACTTGCCTCATTTTATTTTTTGGTTTTTATTATAAATACTTGGAAACTGGAATAAAGTCCGGTCGAATATTTTTTGACTTATTGCATGTGACCGAGAGGACTTCATATTTTTGATCTTCTGCGACAGCCTGTTTTCTTCAACGTTTTCTGCTTCAGCTAAACACATGTATTTTCGAATGACAAACTTACGCTGAATGATAGAGTTATAACTCCGATTCGGCTGGAGGCTTCACCCAGTGCGTTTGTAAGAGCTTACAATATTCATTTCTTTGATTTCATTTTCGATTTCATTCGTGACGTTATGCGAGCAGGTTGATTTTTCGAAGATATTTTTGCATGACATCGATCTTCCATCCCACCACTTATTTCCTATCGGCTGACTGTCGAGAGTCAAATGTTGATTTTGCTTCTTTATTACTGCCGATTGTTTCGTTTCGTGACTTAAGCTGCAGGTCTCCAGGTAAAATCGCTAGGTTATCATTTTTCTCTTCAGAATTGTAATTGATCTCGACAAAGTTTCGTCTGTACAGCTTCGACCCATCTAAATCCAACCCGGTTATGTGTGATTGCAGATGAAGCGAATATAAATCAGCAGTCGAAGTGATATAGTGAAGGCTTACCTGCTTGCATTCTTTGAAATGCATTTTCTAATGTAAATATCCTTTCGTCTTGCTCTTTAATCCGCGTGTTAAGAGCATCAATTTGCTTATTTATATTTAGCATTGCTGAACTGCACTTCCTTCTTGATCTCGTTGATGCAGCTGTTGACCAAGTGTATTAAGTCCTGCTGAATGCTGTCGTTTTGTGAGCTGGGGCTGACAACAGTGAATTTCTTATCTTTATTGAGGTCGCTAAAGCTGCTTCACCTGTACAGATAGCTGATTGAACTTACCTTTCGCCGAGTTCCTTCAATATATTCGGGGTGATGTTCCTGGTCTTCATCATATTAATATTTTTAGTTTTGGAGAAGCTCATGCTATTTAGATTGCAGCCAGTATTGTTTGCAGTTCCTAAATCAATAAGCTGAGCGTGTTACTCTCAGTCTCTCAATGCGGAGTCGGGGAGAACCGAAAGTTCTCCTTCACAATTGAGCTCTCCCTCGTCGTCTCTTTGCTGCTGAAGTTCTTGTTAAATCTTGCGAACGCGATGCTGTCTGGTTGCTTTGAGCCGTGTGACATCTTCATCGGCTTTGTATGGTTTTTATTCGAGCCCACTTTGATCTACGCGATTGATTAGCGACAAAAGCAAGAAATTAAATAGGCAGTTTTTAATGGTAAAATAACTCACAAGAATAGGAGGGGATTAGGGGCTAGGGAAAGGAAACGCCTTGAACTTACATTTGTCAACGGTCTGGATCCGAGCATTTTCTTTGTAGAACAGATGTACTTCAGGTGCTGTGAAAGCTTCCTGGTTTCAAATTTGTTATTTTGCATATTTAACGATGGAAATATATTATTTGTTCAACGTATATATTTTAAAAACTCGATTTGGATTATTTTAGGTTTTTAGTTATTTTACGAGAATCTATTTTATCATTTATGAACATCTTATGTGAATACTTAAAATATAAATACTTGGATTTTTATATAATCTATTGATTTTTTTTATTGAAAACTAAAGATTTCTTGACAAAATTAATGTAAATATTTTAAATTAAATTCCATTCTTACTAAGATAATGATTTTACTTTATTTTATAGAGAAATTAATTTTGCAGATTTTAATTGATGTTAAATTATATTAAAAAGATATTTCATATAATATTAAATGTCTTTAATTCCATATATCTTTGCTCTTTTATTAAATTTAATTAAAAATTTTTTTAAACATAATTTTAAAAATGATAAACTGATCAAAATATTAAATTTGAATTAAAAAATATACATCATATTGAAATGACAAGCTATTTAATACTAAATTTCAAACTTTATAATGAGATTTCTTGCATCTTTGCCTTAGTTTGTTCATCAAGCTCGTTCCAATTTTGCTTAGTTCCGTCTTTAAAAGTAATTTCTGGTATATTTTGGTCATTTATCACTAATTTTCCATGCTCCCAGGTCCCAAATAAGCTTTCACCGTCTTCATTCGTATAAGTACCAGATCCTGAGGGTTTGTTTTGTTTCCACATACCGTCATATTTAACTCCTTTCTCGACATTGTATCATTTGATTCCGTGGCCACAAATGAAGCCTTGACAGTACTGGCCACTGAAGACTTGGCCGTTGGCGTAGTTCCACTGTCCATTTCCGTGAATGTTGTCATCTTGGTACTCACCAATAAACTTCGATCCATCATGTCTAGTAAAGTGAGAGATTCCATTACGCTTGCCGTTGATCCATTCGCCATCGTATATATTCCCATACCTGTCGCAGTACACCCCAGAGCCGTGGAACTCGTTATTTTTAAAGCATCCGCTGTACTTAAACTCCGATGTCATGAGTTGTCCAATTCCGTGCTTCTGCCCTTCCTCCCACTGTCCGTCGTAGACATAGTCATTGGTGCTGTTGGTAAGCGTGCCGTTGCCGTGTCTGAGATCATTCACAAACTCGCCGTTGTATGAAAGATCGGTGTTCCATTCGTGCAAAATCCCCCTGCCGTGTTTTTTGCCTCCAAAGAGCGTGCCGTTGTATCTGTCCCCGTTTTCGTAGTAAATCCACTCTTTGGTTTCTTCGTAGTCCTAAAACATCGTGATTAGCGGCTTACGATTTCTTTATAAAACTCTGATGTTCCTTCGGTCACAACTGCTGAGTCGAAGTAAGCACATTTTGGATGGTGCTCAACCTTCCACTTTTGGAAGTTGTAAGTGCGAGCCCAGTGACTCAGGAACTTTAAGTTGTACTCCTTCAACAGATTCAAAATCTCGGTGTAGTTTTTCATCGTAGTGCTAGGTTTGCCTTGTGACTGCGATGGACTTCTTTTGCTTATTTGGAGACGAACTTAGCACCTTTTCTTCCTCATCAGCACTTTTCGCTGCTGATTCACTCTTTGTTTGCGAATTACGCACCGATGCGAGTGTATTTTTAGGCGATTTAAGTTTCTATAGAAATTAAATTTAGATCGGTTATATTTACTTTTTGCTCGAGTGGTCTTGGAGCCTCTTGTTCGTGAGCTCAGATCTCAGCATATGCTATCCTGCATAGCAGCTGCTTGAAATAAGCACTAATCGCATTATTTAGCCTTCAAGTCAGCGTGGTCGAGGGACTCGATGCCAAGCATATTGTCTTGATCTGTGCTGTCCCAGTAAAGCATTTCTTTTTCAGTTAAGTTAGTTGCCAGTCCTTTTAGCTGCTTTACTAATGAGTTTATAAAGTTCTTTTCCATTGACGTGGGGGTTTTGACAAGTCTGCAAAGCTCAGTCTGCCTGAACTCAAACTCATTAGCGTCAAGGTTGATGACTCAGTCAAGCTTGATGCTTGGGTACTGCATAAGAAGCTTATTTGTGCAGCCAATCAAAAATCCTTTGCATGATATCAAGGTATCAAGATCATTTAGAGTTGATAAAGGCAAGAATAATCACCGATTGTTGAATAATTTTAGCGGAAGCCCGTATAGGTCGTAGTGCGATATTACCTTTTTAATCTCATTGTTATCTTCAAAGTTAAAATGTGACGCACCAGGAAGTAATGATAGGAGTGCAAGGACAAATGTTCAAACTTTCGATGCTTTTTGTGAATACACAACAACTTTTCCTTCGAGTAAAAGCAGTTTAATTACTGTCAAAATATTATGTTTCATAAAAATAACGATTCGTTTTAAGTCCAATCCGGTAAAGAAGTCAGAGTACTTCACTAAAGATGCTTCTGGCTTGTTAATACTGTTATAAAATTCTTCTAAAATCTTTGTATCTTTAAAGTTTTTCTGTCAAAAATAAGCTTGAGTCGTTGGCAATAGCTTTATCATCAGAGTTGCGAAGATTGGAATTCTTCATAGAGCACACACAGATTTTTGAACAAAAGAACGAGAGACTTTATCATCTTTTTCAGTCAATTCTGAGCTTTTAATTTGTCTGAAGCATGAAACCCCGTAGTACAGTCTTCCTTTGGCATCAGGAACAATAAAAAAACTATAGTCACTTTCAACCGCATGTGAGCCATCTGGGAGTCCCAGAAAGCATAGTGCTTTTGATACATTTTCATCAATTATTGACCCATCAGGAGGTGGGTGAAAGTACTCTATAACCGATCCAATTTTGTGATCGAATCCGACGACAAATAAATAATCGACTGTTGTTAGTTGTTCTGTTTCACTTCCTTCTTCTATTGCGAATCGATTACGATCTCAAATATGTGTTAAAAATAATCATATTGATGTGTTTTAGTTACAAATACCAATCGTACCGTTTGCATGTTCTTTGATAAAGTATCGATACGAGCTCTCCTCGTACTCTTTGAACTGAAGGCTACCATCGTGGACTAAGTTTAGATGCAGCAGCATTTCATCGTCATTGACAGCATCCAGTTCCTAAATTAATTATGAGCCAGATTCAAATTATTAATAGTATATATCAACTGGTTTACTTTATGTGAGATCGATGCAATTTCACTATTAAGCTTTGTCGTTGTCTCTGATACAACTTTCTGCGAGTCTTTCAAAAGCTTCTTTCCTTTGCTTATGAAGGTTGAGAAGAAGCCACCTGCACTTTTCATTTTATAATAAATATTCAATTGAATATATTTCGATAGATTTGTATCAAGGCTTGATGAATTAATTACTTCGCTGTTGTAAAAAGATGTTTCTAGATACAGGTCGTGCAATCAACTCGTTCTTCGCTTTTAACTCATTAAAGCTTGTACATATTCCTATATTTTTACACAGGTGAGTTACCTCGGCTTCTATTGAATGGCGTTTTGCTGCGATTGACTGCTTCAACATATTTTGGATGGTTGTAAGTTCACCCATACAGCTACAGTTGTTAAAGAATCCATGAGATTACAAAACTAAAACTACCTCATATCCAAATAGTGTACTTGTCCTTCTGTAGTCACCTGGGGCTTTATTTAATTTTAATATCAGTGTTGTAAAACACAGCTGCGTTGCGACTGTTGCCATCATGCTCGGTGTTTACGTGGAATGGCTTAGCCTGATACTTCGCCTTGATTCTTGGCTTTAGCTTGAAGTTAAGTTCTGGCTTTGCTAACGTTTGCTCTTTCTATAATCATTAGTAAGTGACCAAATCTCATTAATTCAAGTACCATATTATTTAATCTTAGTGTTGCGATTTGTGTCGTATTCATTCCGAATTTCCTGAGTCATATTAGCTTCATAAAACCTGTTCACTTCTGATCTGTAATAGTTAATAATTTTTAACCTTTACCAATCCTTATTTATCGCTTGCTTTTTGCGGTTGAATTTATACGAAACCGACATTTTGTCTTTTTCTGTAAATAGATATCAAAGTCACGATAATTAATATAATAACTATTCGTCACAATTGTGGACTTAAATCGAGTTATGTAGCAAAGCACTTTCCATTTGATTTTGAAAGCTCGAGACTAAACAACTGTGTCTTTGACAGCAGTCTCTCATCAAAGTCTATTCTGCTCCAGTTTGAATTGGTAATGCTAAATTATTACAATAAAGAAGGAAATATTGCATACACTGCAAATTTATCGAATTTTGAGCTGATTTTATCTATTTGCTCTTTTCTTTCATGGTTCTCATCGAAGTCGATGACTTTTGCATCAGTATTAAAATTCAGCCTGCTTTGTCCGAAATTACTGCCCGTGGCTCTGTTTGACGTCTTTAGTGATATTGGGTTCGAAGTTCCTTCGTAGTTTGTTGAATATGGAGTCCTTGAAATCATTCCATTCATTGTCATCCGCTCTATAAAAATTGTTTTGTGAATGTTAAAAATACTCAAAAATTACTGAAATAAATAAAAAAATTCTAATAATGCAATTTTAAAATATCTATCACTGTGGTTTAAAAAATAATGCTCAGGCAGATTTTTTTATCAAAATCATTAAAATTTTTAATTAACTAAGTTTTTTTCGGTTAGAAATTGGAATAAGAAATATATTTATTAGTGAAGGTATTTTTTAATTCGGTAACCTGGTTTTATTAAAATTCTTGATTTAAGTATGGTTCGGTGAGCTGCTCTCAAAGTAAATAAAGCAGATTTAATAAAGCAAGATTATTATAATTATTTCAATTATGAATCAAATCTAATTAATTCATCAAACCTTGAGAGAATGCCTGTCTGCACATATTAATGCCTTTAAGTGCGAAGTCCTTATTCTGGTAGATTCTCGCTACAAAAATAGTGAAATTTGCAATACAGTGAAAGACATTTTTATCCTTTAAGAAGTTTGTCATCTTGCTGATGAAGTCTTTTTCATTACGTGAGGTGTGTTTATTTCGTGCTCTAATCGCAATGAAGATAATTAAAATAATATAAATAAACGTACTGATGTATTCCTTTGAAACGTCTTGACTCTTTGCTTGATTTTACTAGACAACGCCTCCCAGTTGTTTGATTGCTTGAATAGCTGTGTCCTGCTGCTTTCGTTAAACTTGCTCTTCATGTTCATAATAATTTTATTGAACTCAATATAATTTTATTCTTAATCGCGAGAATTATACAAGTCGCTCTTGTTATGATAATAGCATAGAGCAATATTTATTTAAATTATAATGACTTCTCATTATTGAATTAAATTAAGTTATTTTAATAAATAGAACTTCTGAATGTCATCTGCCTTCTTTAAAATAAGCTCTTTCTTCGATTCAAGAGAGCTGTCAGCTTCGACCATCTTCTTAAGCTCCCCAGAATTAATGAAGTGGTTGAAGGTCATTCGAAAAGCAGGTGCTTTAATCAATCTGGCAAGTTTTCTCTGCGAGTATTTATAAATACAATCGTAAAAGTTAAGGAAGGTTCGCTTCATTTCGAACTTATTCAGAATGTGCTTCGTTCAATTCCTTAAGACCATACAAATGATCATAATTTTGACTTGAATGTACTCGCATTCCTCACAACTCCTGTTGTAATACGGGTTTCCTTTGACTTTAACCAACTCTCGTAATTTTGGAGAGTTGTTAATCATTTCTTGGGAAAAGTTGTGAGCAAATTGGGCCTGACATATTTCATCTATCTTATCGAGACACTCTTCGAGTCTTTCAGTTTCTTTAGAGTAGATAGCCTTCTCCTGGACCCCTCAAAGCACAGAATAATAACGTTTTATCGATCGAATCAGACATTTTGCGATGATATCAGTTCTTTCATTAGTCGGCTTAGTCTTACTGTTTCTTTTAAAATCTAAATAAAATATCAACATATGTAAACCATTATGAAACAGGTTAAATATGTGGCTGAGGAGTTTACCTCAAAAGAAATCATTGTTGTCATCACTCAAATCGCTTATTGCCTTATGCCCAGGTTCACGCACGTTCTCGGGTGATGTTTCGCGCTGCGAGTAATCACGTGTAATACTGCAATTTTTGGCTTTATCATCTAAAATTCAAAATCTTAACCAAACGAGTCAAAACTGCACTCAAATGAAAAGGTGATGTAGATTGAGCTTTAAACATATTCTGTGTCAATAAAAACCCTTCAGTTTATGGTTATAGTAAGTTTGCAGCTTACCACTAAAAACCGTAATATAACTGCGAGTTATAAATTTACGCTATAATTTATAACTATAATCTAACTAAAAATATCTGCTGATTAAATACCCAAAAGTAGCGAAGATCAGCTGCAGATATACCACTGCTTTGTTATGGTTTACATAGTCAAGAGTCGCTTAGAATCCTGAGATTTGAAATTTTTTATCACAGATTTTTATATTCAACTATACCTTTTTGACAGTCAGAGTCGACCCAATTTGCTTGATTGAATCCAGTCTCACCCTTGTCGCGAAATTCAATCGTATTCTGATCCTGCAGGCTTGGACTGGTTCAAATTTGGCTGTTGGTGGAACTATTATTCTCGTCAGGTGAAGTGTTCCCTGATGACGCAGTATTTTTATCTGAACAGTGGGAGATTTGGTAATTTCGTTTGATTACATTAACTTTTACTGTCGTGTGCTTTTGCACCTGATTTACTGTGTTTTCACGACTATAAAAACCCCTTTCTGCAGTGATACTTCTTTTTGTATGACAAGCGACGGGTGGGTAGTGAATGTCGTCCCTAGTCTTATTAAATCCGCTAATGTGGCTAGGATCTCTAAGAGCAGTGGAAAGAGACTCGTTCTTGGTATATGAGGAACTCTGGCACTCTGAATCTATAAATTTTGAGGCATAAGACTCAGCATTAGCTTAAATACCATTTAGCCAAGTAAAAATGGAAATTAACAGTGATGCAAGTACTTGTACGTACCATATGCACAGTAAATCTGTGACATCTTTTCGAAAATGTTGAATTCTTTAGGAAGCAAGAATCCTGCGAATGGGCTTGGTAGAGTATTTCCCCAGTTTTTAGTTACGCCAAATGGTTTACAATTCATAAACTTAATTTTAAATATTATTTCAGATTGATAGTAAATTCAATCTAAAATATGAGGCAGTCACGGGGTTGTAATTTGCACAGCTTTATAACTGACTGCACTAGCTATGATATTAGTAAAATTCGATATTGATATTGTTGATAGATTTATAGGGAATTATAAAATTATTAATAAATTATATCTTATTTGCTATATTTTTTAATTAGGTAAACACTTTGAACTAATATTATATCCTATGTAAAATTATTTAAATTTTGATGTTTAGTTCTATTGATAATAAAAAAAAGTTTGAATTATTGAAATTCTTACTTGATAGTAAAATTAATAATTAAGGTAATAAATTATGCATTTTAAAGATAAAATCTGAAATTTTAGTCTAATTGCTCTC
>JAGYYN010016021.1:0-13059 GCA_021441665.1 Euplotes cf. woodruffi 2 WChen-2021 | reverse complement strand
AGCGTTGTTGTCGAAGCCGTCTTCATTGAGCTCTTCAAGCTGCTCAAGATTAGTTTGATTCAGTTCACCGTAATTTTGCATATTTAAGGCATTGTTCATTATTTCGATTTCTTCGGGATTCATAGATTCAACGGATTTGATGAGCATGCGCTTGAGATCTGAGTTGTGCTGCAGGTCGTTTTTGACACGTGCTCTGTGCTGTTTGCTTTTAAACGAGTACTCGCTAATCACATCTTCATTAAATCTTTCTTTCTTCAATAGTGGCAGCTCTCCTGCTGCTTCTCTATTCTTTGGTTTTAGTTTTGTTAATGAATGCTGGAGTCTGCTAATTTTCGAGCCGATTTGAGATAAAGATTCAACTTGACTTTTTGGCATGTAGGCTTGATCAAAAAACGGCTTTGCCTTTGCTTTCCTCGGACCCACAAGCATCCCGTTTGAAGCTGACTTTAATAAACTTGATGAGTGCTTTTGTGCAGGGCTCTTAACTCCGTTTGCTAAGAACATCAAGGATTTTGGATGCTTAGAAACAGGACTAAACGATATCTTTTGGGTTGACTGGAATGTCGTATTTCCAATAATTCTTCCGTATCTGTCAGTGATCGTTTTATTCGGAGAACTAAATACTCTTTGAAGCGGCTCGTTCAAAACTAAACTTTTCAGTGTTCGTTTCACATCGTAATGCCCCATAAGATTTGGATCTGCTTGAGAGTACTCTTGACCGTAGAGCTCCGCGACTCCTTGTGTTGGCAATTTCACTGACTGTTTATAAGGTGATGTAAATATGCTTGAACTTGCAACAGCATGTTCTTTGCCGACTCTTTGCTTCCAGGCTAAATGATCTGCTGCATAACTCATTTTTTATTTTGCGATATTCTAATGTCGTCAAATAAAATATTTTGCTAATGCTTTATTTTGATAAATATTGAATAAGATGTTCACTTTAATAAATATATTAAATGAAAAGAAATGGAGTCGAGCAGCTAATCATACTGCCTCCAAAGAACGCCTCATCAACAAGCAAGAATCGATTGAGACAGTCGGCAGGGAAGGCTAAGCAGTAATAGCTTTGACTATTTATTAAGCTTTTGGTCGATTAAATACTTGTAAAAATCAATTTCAGTAAATTTTCGTATACTAAAATTAGATTTAGAAGTAATCAGCAGTTGAGATATAACAAAGTGAGCAAGTCAACGACATCCTCTAACTTTGCGAATTTTGTCGGAAACTGCAAGACGAAATAACATCCTTCGGTTTATAAATATCAGCAAAAATGATGAGTTTTCTGAAAATTTCGACAAATTAAATTCGTTAAAAAGTTCTCGGAAATAACTTATTCAATAAAATCGAAAGAAACAGCCGAAAAATAAATGAATTTTCAAGTGTTAAAAATCTCTGAAAAGGTATTAATCATCATAAAGCTTATCTAAAAATTCCTTATCGTGTTGAAATTCAAGCTAATCTCTATTTTTAAGTCCTTGACTGTATTTTTGAATTATAATAATCGATAGTATACTTTATTTATTTTAAGCTGTGTTGTTTTACTAACAAAAACTTCAAATACAAAAATTGCTTAAATAACTGCAGTAAGAGAGTCATCAGTACCAAAGGCATCATTTCTGAAGACTTCATACAACAGCCCGATGAGGTCGACAACAGACTTGAGGAGTTCATCGCTAAACCAGAATAAAAGCCCAGGGAAGTCAAATTACAACTCTCTTCTTGATAAAATCAAAAATATCGATAGGAAGTTTTACCGCTAGTAAGTGAAATCATCCACCAAAGAGTTGTTTTATTTCCTCTTTGGATATGTAAACTTCTGCTGAACTGCGATTGAATAGCATAACGGTTAGAGAGGCATCAAATAAATCTATTGATGCATCGGATCTGGTATAAAAAGCAGAGATGCTCTGCAGAATGATACTTCCAAGTTAGATGACCTCAGCTCAAGAGATCTGCATTTAGATCAGAAAGCAACTTCATCATGTATTGCATTAAAGTAAGCAAGCGCAATCTTAAGCTTTTGAAAATAAATAAAAATTCGCTATTTGTATTTACTGTTGAGCTTTAGACTGATTGAACTTGAGTCCAAGTTCAGTAAGCAGCTTGTCAAAATAGCAAAGGAACTTGAGATCCCTGCTGATGATCCGTATAATGTACTAAACGAAGCGATTAAATAAAGACAAAGAAAGCAAAGACTTTTACAAACGACACTCGAAGATATTCATTAATAACTTTGAAAAGTTCATGAATAAACTTCTGCAAAGAGAAAAAGTTGCAACGAAGGAATCAGTTAGAAACTATGTTAAATAAATCAGACTTTGAAACAAACAACTTTGTACAAAATGAACACATCGCTAATATTAAACTCCAAAAAATGGGGATTGTTGAAGCCACTTCAGAAACTGATCTTTACATTAAGTAAAATGATTGGGAGGATATCTGCATCTGTTGATTTAGAAATGGAGAGAATCCTTCAGAGCTTCAAATCGGGCTTTCCTGAATTAAATCTTGACGAAAACTCGAATAACATTTTGAAGTCAAACAACATCACATTTTTAAAAGTAAATGAAATATATCGGTTTTGAATTGAGTTAATTTAGAGTAAAGAATGCCAAGAAGACATTCCACCTCCACCAAAGAAAATCAAGGAAATCAATATCGAGCATAACAACGATATTATTTTAGAAATAGTGGAAATATTGACGAGTGAGTTCCAGAACTTTTTGATGCACGACTGAACAGAGCTCAGTAACTTCTTCGAGTTGATTTGGAGTTCAATCCAAAAGTACCTGTGCACTCGAGTCACTTCTCTTTTCGATAGAACTGAGCAGTAAGAGTTAATCCATTAACATATAGAGCCCAGATAGTTCCACTAAGAGAGAATGTCCAGTGGCAAAAGCGAATCATCCAGAACATTTCAAGCAAGCTTAAAGTGCAAAATGGAGAACTCGAACGACTGCAAGAAGTCGTCAGCAAGCAAAGCATGATTATTGGTATCTGCTTGCAACTAGTACGCGAAGAGTATCTTGAGAAGGAAGCAATCAAAAATAAGCTTGATTCACTAAATAATGGTAACTCAGATTGATTTTAGACTTTCCAAAATATTTAATCATTAATCATTTTTATTATAGAAACAATCAAAGTTTTGTTTCCTAATTTTAACTCATACGAAAATAATGATGTGCTGAAAAACACATTAAAGAAAATGAAGGAATTTCACCTCGACCTGGACCAATATAAAGAGAGAAAGTGGTCAGTCAAAGTAAGCTCGAGCTAAAAAACACGTAGACGAATGAAATCGGTCTGATCACCGACATCATTCGGTTGGTGAATGCCATTGAAACCAAAACTCCATTCCATCTGATGCTTGATAAAGCGAATGATAAAATAACTCTATTACAAGACGATATCCAGCATCTTGAAAAATTTGTTATTAAAGGCCTCAAAGACTCAATTTCTGAATACGAAGAAGAAATCAGCATGATGAAGAAAAATAACTTCAGCTGTAAATACATTCAAAGCACTTCGATTTGATTTTATCGTAATTAAAATAAAAACTTACAAACTGATGATTTATATTTAATTTAGTAACTGAAAGCCTCAGAGAGGCGGAGAAGGGTCTTAAGAGTAAATCAGCTTACATCGCTGATCTTGAATTAAAAATACGTAAGTGAATAAAATAATGCCGTGAAATTAGAATTATTTCCAGCCCATTCAATATCTTAATTTTTCTTTCTCAGAGGTATACAATTTTTTAGTCTTGCTACTTGATCATGCAACTCTGTTTATTATGCTAAAACAGTGGATTTATGTAACCAGAGGATAACGAATAAAAATAATGATTTAAACTAATTAATTTGACCACAGAAAGCCTAAGCCAAGCGGCATCTGGCGACAAGACAAAAGAAAAAGTGGAGAAGTCAACTGTTTGCAATCTGAAGTCCCAATCCTCAAGCTGTAGCAGTGAAGAGTTCCTGTCGCCTCTGCCTGTGAAAGAGAAAAAGAGCAAATAAGCTGCTGCATAAGAAGACGATTGTGGGATCTAAGAAACAAGTGGTGTTACTGAAGCGCAATTCTGTGCTGAATAAAGACAACTTATTGAGGTTTGGAATCACATAGGCCAACATGGGCATAAGCATTAATACACGGTAATAAGTTCAGTATTGCAAGAGTCCAGATTTAAGCAAAACACGGTCATGGGGTTTTAGTCAGAGGGACTGGAAAGATAGGGATCAGGAATACTGGAGTTTAGTATTTAAGAACTGCAGGATTGAAATTATTGATTATGCGAAGAAAGAATAGTCGGAAATATTTTAAATTTATGAATTGAATAAAGCAATAAATATATATTTAAGACAGTCTAATATCACATAGTATTGCTCAATAGAATAGTAGAATAAATACTGCATTAGGTTTTAGTTATTCTTACTTCTCTTTCCTACTCTTGATTATTTGGTTGTACAAGTCACTATGCACAATTTGATTTTCTATTCGTTTGGAGGTCGAGATAGTATGAGAGTTTATTTGACTACCACGAAGCTTCATTCATGATGTTTTATCACTTGAGTAAGTATGGTTACTTGCCTTAGTATTTGGAGACTTTGAGTTCAGCTCTGTATTATTCCCTTCAGATCTTTCTTTATACACCTTAAAGTTTTTCATAACTTTCTCTTTTTGAATGTCTTTAGCTTTATTTTTGTTTCTCGTTTCCTTCAATATGCTTTTTAGCAATTCCCATTCATTTCCTCGCAAGTAAATTTCCTTTAATATTCAGTTTTGTTCAAGTAGACGAAGACGGTGTATACACATCAAATATATTTGTTTGATTATACGACGGTTTGGAGATACTAGCACTTGTGCCTATTTTCAGACTATTTCCAAGTCACGACTTCACCGCATCTTTGCTTAAAGTAAGTTTAGTCGGAGCCATCTTTTTATTATACTTTTTGCTGACCAAGAACCGCTGCTTGCTCTTATTATCGCTTCTTTCTGAACTTTCAATCGAATTAGTGTGCTTATGTGAACTCTTCCTTGAATTTATTGAATGCACGCAGGCATTGTCTTCATTGCTAATTTGAGAAACACATCGATCATTTCGGCTAACAAGGTCAATAATTCCAGAATGCGGATGGAAATTAGCAGCTGTGCTTTTTAACTTCATCTTTCGATTGCTTTGCGATCCATTTTCAATCCTTTTCTTCGACACTGCTATTTTATCGCTTTTATTATGCGACAGTGTTTTCTTATTATGATCGTTAATTCCGTACTCATCGTCTTTTATCTTCTCTCCTAAGGGACTGATCGCATTCGACTTTTTTGAAGTCGACTTCTGGCCGTGCTTCGATGATCTGCGAAAAGCTCGGAGATTCTCAACTTCTTTCTTTGTTTTATTAATCAAATTGACAAGATCAGATGTCATTCTGGTCTTCGATGATTTTATAAACCTGCCGCTTCCTTCATTTGGCTTTGACTTAGTTGCTTTGTCGGACTTCTTTGACGAGCAGCTCGGAGGTTTGATCACATAGTCTTGTACGGTATGCGGGCGGACAGTCTCGACAACTTCATTTGACTTGTGGACTCGAGACTGCAGTCTTACCTTTGCTGCTTGGTTCTTGCCTAAGTAATTGATCAAATTTGACTTCTTTTTGCACTTCTTCATCTTCTGGTTCGACTTTTTATTTCTGGAGTCTTTCGACGTCGACTTGAGAGTATCGATCTCAAGAATGTTTTCGTTGCCTTTAGACGTCGCAGAGGAGAACCGAGTTAAAATATTCAATGCATTGGTATCGTTTTTATTAGTCTTCTGGCTCTCGCTCTTCATATCCTTCGGAAAGCTCGATGTAAGAAAAGCCTTTGCGTTACTTTATAGGAGCTTTCTTTACGCTTTTTGGCTTTTGAGTGATTTCTCCTTCTTCTATGAACCGGTTGAGTCCTTCATGCGGGTCTGGACTTGGATCCTTTGAATGATCTTTCTTTTTGAGATAAATGATTTTCTGTCCTTCAGAGCTATTTGTTATTATCGAGTACTTCAATTGGTTATCTTGGTTCGAAGGCATGTCGATTTCAACTCTGAGCTTTTGCTGGTTCTTCGGGTTATCTTTGAAAAAGTTATTCATAAGCTTCTTCTTTGGAGAAGTAATAACCTCTTCTGACTTTTTCGATTCGAGCTTTAGTTGTTCAATCTGTTTGTCACTGGTTATTTTATAATTCGAAGTTTTCCGCCGTTCTTCGGACTTTTCAAATTCATTGTTTGTCTTTATTAAAGACTTCATTTTATTTTTGCTTTGAATATTTTTATGCTCTTGTACAAGTAAATCAATTGCGCTATTTTTGAGGAGTTATATTCTTGGTGTTCGTCTTGGAAAATATCGAGTAGTTACTTTCATTCAAAAAAGAAGAAACTTCGTGATGAGAGATCGAATGTCTCACAAAGCTATCTACCAACCCTTCGAGATCCATTTTATCATACTGCCGCTTTTGCGTTTTTGTTAGTGACTCCATAAACTGGCTGTTGAAGATTATTTGGTTTACAAGACCGAGCTTGTTCTTTGATGTGTGGAAAATGTCGTTTTGGTCTGAGTCATCAATAATACTCGATTCTTCATTTGTGGCATTCTGCGCTTCGATCATTCTCTGCTTTCTTTCAATATTTTTGTACATATGCTTCCGCTCGGGAAGTCGAATATAATTTGGGAATACTTGCGAGTACGCATCGTAGAATTCGTAGATCTTTGATAGCCGGATGATAGCTTCTGGATATGTGTATGATCGACGCAAGAAGTCAGTCATATCGTCGAAGATTAAGTAGTCTTTAAATAGTGATACGATTCTAACTTTTTCATTATACATAATATCATTAATTATTTTTACGTTGTAAAATTCTAATGACGTTGTATATTTATCTTGCAAGTTTTTTGAAATAAATCTTTTATCTCCTCAAACTGTTTGACATAGCTTTCAAGACTGTCTTGAGTGCTTATTTCAATATTTCAAAAATTTTTGGTTTGTACTTTGACGCTCTTGAAGTAATATATGATTGAATATTGGATGCATCAGATGTATCTCCAAGAGTAATTGCTTGAAACATCTTAAAAGAGTTATTTATGAAAGTTATGATTTCCGATACTCTTGTCTAAATAATAGTTTAAAAGCGGACGAGAGTAGCTACATTCCTTCGTTTCCTCAATTAAATCATCTTTGTGCAAATATGTTCTTGATTTACTTGCTATACTCATTATACTTCTCGAGGCAATTATCTTTTAACATTTCTTGGCGTCTATCCTCTAATTCTTTATTTATCAATCGGTTTATCAACAGGAGGGTTGCTGATAGTAAGAGAGCCATCCTCAATAAAATCTTGGAACTCGCCAAAGCTTGATCTCGAAGTGCTGTCTTTCATCATAGTTTTAAAAATTAATATTATAAGCTCAATAATTGAAAAATAATCACTGCGAATTGGACCTTAAATGTTGAAATATGATAGTAAAGTAAGCTTAAGCTAAGTATCTAAACAGATTGCTGTCTTCAGTGTCCCTTTCAATGTAGTCTTTGTCAATCAGACTTTCAATCCTCGCTTTAATCGCTGCTGCAGTCGGCTTGAACATTTGAAGGATAGTCATGACCTCATTCAGAAGATGGATGTAGTTCATCTTCTTTCTTGACTTCATGATCTTTACTATCGCAGCTTCGATAGCGTGTGTTCTGTCGATATCCACCTTTTCTCTGTTAAATGTCTCCTTGATCATTGGTGCTGAAATAGCAAGCTGCTTGAGTTTTGATTTGAATTCAGTGTTCACTGAAAACACATCGTCTTTTGACACGTCTTTCGGTCTACCTGTTTTTGACAAAATTCGGTACTTTTTGCAGCTCAGCGACTCAAGCATTTTTCTTATTAGACTGTCGTCAGTTTTCAGCATGTTGAAAATATCAGAATACGAGAGCTCACTGTTTTCGTTGAACAGCATCACAATGCAGGTCTGATAGGTTGTCAGTGTCAAGTCATACTGCCTCGTCTCGTCAAACATTGCTTTTACAGTTCATGATCCGTGCATGTAAGACCAAGAAAGATGCCTCATTTTATTCCTGTCGATGTAGAACTTCTCGAATGAACTAATGCAACCGCTCAATTGAGGAGGCAAGATAATCGGAGGTGATTTAAACGAAGGCCAATATCCATCTGTCAGTACTTTGACTTCGAAGTCGATCGAGACTTGTTTATAAGATTCTGATTCATAGTACTCTTTGGTGATAACTGAGTCAGAATTTGAGTCTGAAAGCATTCCTTCAACTTTTGAAGTGTACTGTGGTCCTCAGCTCATCTTGATCTTCCCGATAAATGCTTTTTCGTAGTCTATTGAAGCCAACTTATTATCGAGGAGTCGCTTTGCAAGCCCTCATCTGTACACATCAATGAATAGGTCTTTGTCCTCCATATAAGAAAACAGATTTGTAATGTTTTCGATGAACTTATAAATTTTGACTTCTGAAAGGATTTGATTTCCTTTCTTCAAGATTTTATCGCAAGATCTTCCTAGAATCTCTGCAATCGTGTGGTCTCTCACACTTCGATTCAAAAACGATGAAAAAGCCGACTCGAATGAAGTCACGAAATAAGTATCTCTGTTAAGGTCTTTAGAAAGTAACGTCATGTAGTTCTCACAAAATGTAATGATCTCTTCAACGAATGTTGAATCGAGTATTTTTCCAATAAGCAGGTTCTTATCAACTTCATCGAGTGATTCTTCACATTTTGTCACGATCTCGTTTCCTTTGTTGCTAATGAAGGTTTTGAATCGATTTGCGATTTCCCTCAGACATTCAGGAAGTTGGCAGTATAAACTGTGGATCAGCTTCATATTCTTGACAATGTGATTATTTAAAATGAAGTGGAGACCAGAGGGTTTATCTAAGATTGCATCCATATTCTTTACAAGCAGTTCTTGCTGGACTACAGACAGGAAAAGTTCATACGAGCTCTCGATTAAGTACTTTGATACTCTTTCTTTTTCCTCGTCAATGATCCGGTCAACTTTGAGTAAATATTCCTCTCAGTTGTATTTTGCTAAAAAGCTTTTGGCTTCTTTTGCGTAATACCGAACAGTATCGCTAATGACCTGATTTTCAAGCTCTTTGAAGTAATCTTGTTCATCAGTTGAATTTTCTTTGAATTTGATGATCATTTGAATCACGACTTTGAGTGAATAGTCATCGATTCACTCTCCATCTCTTTCCTTCTCGAATTCCTTGACGATTGCGTTGAAGACGCTTATTTTTATCGGGACGAATACATTTAGCTTAAAAAGCGACTCTCCTTTAGTCGAAACAGTTTCGAGGGAGTATTGTTTAACGTAGTGTTGGTCAAGATATCTAAAGCATTTGCCAAGCCACTTGACAAAGATGTTTACGTGCTTATCCCAGTGATCAGCGAGTTTCCGCAGCAAGATGACTCCTGAGGTATCTGCTAAGTCAGGCAAAACATTATCAGTGAGATATTTTGACGTAGCCTCGATGTATTTTGAATATAAAGTCTTTGAAAAGTTTCCCTTAGGCACGATGCATAAGTCATAAATGATTTTATAGAGCGCCATAAACTGTTTATTATCAAATACCTGGTTGCTCTTCATCTCACTTCCTGTTCCCGCTTTCTCGAAGTAATTGTGCAAGAAGGTCGTGAGTACGTTAATTCCGTTTTGCTGGAAATCATCCCACCTATCGTTAAAGCTGATCTTCTTTGTTGCCATTTTCAATTTACAAATTTAAATTATAAGGACTATTTTATCCACTTCAATTGCTTTAATTCAAGCCTGCTGATCTAATTAAAATTACTGAGTTCTTACTGTTAATATTTTATTTTATAATTTCAAATAACAATTTTTATAATTTAAAAAGCAGAATGAGAAAAATTGAAATAGCATTGATTAAAAAAATAAAGTAAATTTATGGTTTAAAATTACAGTCTTAAATATAGTAAAAGTCAATTCACTGACGAATAATGAAATCTTTTCATTTTCTATATTAAATAATAATTGCTGATATGGAACCAAACAAAAACTTCATCAAAGAGTTAGAAGAGGAAAATAAAGCCAAGGCGGCTCCAAAATTATACAAAAACAGCTCTTTCAAGAATAAAGAAGGCTTCACTGAAGAGAAAGTGACTTCACTTATCGTCGAAGACAACAGTGCAAGCTCTGACGAAAATAATGATGAAGAATCTAAGGATGTCATGATGGAATCTAATGATAAAATTAATGCTTTACCGATGCCAAAAAGTGTGTTTGCTCAGCCTCCACCAAAGTTCACTGGTAAAATGCGACCAACTGTTGCACCTGTCATGCCAACACCGATGACGATGCCAACGTCAGTACCAAAGCCAAAAGGAAGACTGGCAAGAAGTTATGATCCAATAAATTGGGATGAAGTCTTTGATGAACGAGAAATGATTGACGATACGATCCCAGTTTACTACTCCGGAAGCAATGGTCCATTGGTCTTTTGTATTCACGGGGCTGGACATTCTGCGCTTTCATTCGGCCCATTTGCTAAATGCTGCAAAGATTTCGCAAGATTTGCTTCCTTTGATTTAAGAGGCCATGGCGGTCACTATGTAGACGACGAATCGAACTTAAGCATCGACGTGCTGCTTGAAGAGTGAATGCGCGTTCTTAAACATGTAATCGATAAGTTTGTAGATGCATCAATCATTGTCTGCGGACATTCACTAGGAGGTGCACTTGCGGCAAAACTCACTCACAGCATATTACATCCAGAGGAAGGAAAAGAACCAGATTTTGACCGCAAGCATATTGCTGCTTTATTTGTGATTGACGTAGCTGAGGGATCGGCTCTTTCGGCTCTTCCTTTCATGGAACAAATTGTCGAAAGTAGACCAACTTCCTTTGACTCGATCGAAGAAGTAATTAAGTGGGGCGTAATGTCTGGACAGGTGAGAAGACTTGAAAGTGCAAGAGCTTCAATGCCCCCACAAGTTATCGAAAAAGACGGCAAATTTGTGTGGAGAACTGACCTCCTTGCTTCAAAAGACTACTGGAAAGACTGGTTCAAAGGAATGGACAAGTGCTTCTTAAACTGCGAAGTTCCGAAAACTTTGGCTGTTGCTAGTAATGATAGAATGGACAAAGAACTTACAATTGCTCAAATGATGGGAAAATTCAAGCTTGTCTCTTTCACTGATGTAGGACACACCATTCATGAAGATGATCCTGAAAACTTAGCTAGAGGGATGAAGGATTTCATTGATACATTTAAAATTAAGACAAAGTACAATGAGAAGAAGGTAATCATGAGTGCTTCAGGAAAACAAATTATAATTGATCACTAGCTCTTTATAGTGATTATTTCAATTATTTTAAATTATAACAAATTTACATAATCGAAATTTGAAGATTAAAATGAATAACAGATAGGTTAAAACACTCAGGTTATCTCAATTCAGCTTATAAAGCTTATTTGTTTAAAAATATGATACATTTTGATAGTTTGCCCGCTGTGCTTGATTAAACATAAGCAAGCGGCTCACAACTCTTCTTTTGCCGATAATAAAAATTAACACACAAAAGTTAACCAAGAAAATCTGGAATATTTGAAAAACAATTACAAATTAACTTTCAGTCCAAAATTCAGCACTGACACTGAGTTTTAATTGGCCATCATGCATTTGTTACTTCTCCAACTTAAAATCGGTAAAGAGGGAATTGTTATTCGTTTTGGGTGGTTTGTCGAGTATAGTAGGGTCGACGATCAATATGTGTGATATTTTTAGCCAAACATGTTTTGTCAGTCAGATACAGTTAGTCTTAATTATTTAACCAATCTATGGAATTTATTTTTATTGTCAAATTTTTAATTTCTGTGTTTGTTTTAATATGCAATTTAATGGACGGATTTTTATTTAAAAGCATCATTAGATGACTAATCATAGTAAATAATTGGATAATAGAGATCAAAAAAAATTAGAAAGGCATTGCATTGAAAAAATGTAAAAATTTTATTCAAATTACTCATTTAATATCTGATACGACATTTATAAAATATTTTTTCATAAAAAAATAAACATAAAATCAGGGTGATGTATGAAATTTTATTTATTATTAAAAAAAGCGTGTAGATAAACGATGAAATTGTTAATAATACTTTCCTTCTTTTACCGATTAACGAAACAACAAATCAAAATTAAAAATACATTTATTTAAATATCTGTAGTAAATCAAAAGCAATCCCAAATCTGCAGCACCTGACTCAAAACCCGATGCTAAATACTGCAACTGAATATCTGGCACCTAAGCAAATTAAATTTTTCATAAGTCTGATTTCCTTTCCCAATCAGCGCTTCTAAATACAATTATCAAATCTCTTGGGTCTGCATCTGGCGGCAGTGTAGGCTGCAAACACAGTCCAGCTGTAGCTCTTGTCTATTTTCTGAATGCAATAAATTAAGTACGGGTGGGTCTTATTATAGCTAGCGAGCGAGTTGAATATCCATATTATATCTATAAATTAAATTTAGTTTATCTCTGTCGATGACACAGCAATAAAATATTACTGACAAATACGATTTTAATCAGATAAAACTTGGAGAGTCAGTCCTAAATCTAACAGCTAAATTTGTATACAATTAATTTTGCAAAGTTGGTTTCTGAATTAATATTTGTTAATCTTTATAATGTCATATTTATTTTAATTATTCAATCGAATTAGATATTATTTCCAACAGTCTCATGGTGTATTATTTTTGAATAGACTTCATTCACAAGTTACTAAATTTATTTAAAATTAATTTAAACAACAGACTGAAAAGCGCAATTGGTGATCAGCAATCGGAGCTTTTTTTTAATTTGTGTTGAATAATATATTACTATTCAAGGCATGTGACTTATACAGACTTAAATAGCTTTAATATTCACTGTTAAAGATATTTACTTTTATTTTTATCAGCTAAAATAAGGCAAGATATGATAAGGAAAAATACGCACTTAGAAGTGATGGAGCGATAGAGCTCAAAGTTTAACCGAGTTCTTTGGCACTTTTCTATTCTGTATTGTT
>JAGYYN010015889.1:0-11026 GCA_021441665.1 Euplotes cf. woodruffi 2 WChen-2021 | reverse complement strand
TACAAGACAAAGGAAAAGATTGAACAAGAGTTGAAGGTCAAAAGAATTGAAAAATTCCATTCTTTAGAACCTATGAAAAAGTACAGAAAAAAGTATGAAACCAATATCAGTGAATTAACTCATAAAAGAGACTTGCAGGAGAAACTTACACTCGAAGAGAACAAAGGCAAACGTAAAGAAGTGCAGCAAAAATAGAAACGATTATGCTAAACACCTCAAGACTTTAAATAGTGTGCAGATCTCTGATAAAAAGCGAAAGGAGATGGTTGAACTCATTCAGCGTCTTCAAAGTAAAATAAGGTAATTTTACTTTTATTGTCACACTTGTCTTAAAAACAAACTCAATTCTACAATAAATCACAATCTATTTCCAGCCATATACAGTTAAAATTTTAATCTAGTAAATCATATAGACCTCCAATTTTAAAGAAAAACAAAGACAAAAATACTTTTCTCAAAAGAAATCGGAAGAGTGTATTAGAAAATTCGCAGTCTTTCGGTGACGATAACTTTTACTCAGATTTAAGCACCAAAAACGATAAATAATAACGAAGAGCAGAGTAAAAATTCAAAGTCCTTCGAATTGATAAATAAAAGTAAAGAAAGTAAAGTAAAACTGGATATATCCAGTAGTAACCACAAAAGCGGCAAGAGTAAATTAAGCGGCAACAAGTCACATAAAGTTGAAGCTGTTGGTATTCAGCAGAGATCATGGACTCCAGAATATAAAGTCGATGTGCAGCCTTACAGATCTAAACTTTGGAGCTCTATCAGGCAAGATTTCAATATCGAAGAATCCGCAGCTGCTAATCTTTCTGACGATTTGATTGATAAATATCTGCAAAAGTCATTTGAACTGTCGAAGAAAGCCAGTGTTTATGAAAAGAATATGAAGAGGCTGACTAAGAACCTCAATCAGCCTTATAAAGAAGAAGAAATTGGAGATATGCTGATCGATTCGATTCTTTATAAAGTTAATGTTTTGAATAATATTCAAAACTAAAAATATTTCCGATATTTATTCATCATCAAGCTAAATTTTACTTTAACTGATTTCTATTTGAATTATCAAAAAAATAGCTTTTGATATAAAATATTTGAATATTGAAACAAATAAAATTATTATTTAAATCTAATGGAGGATATTGTCGAGCTATACAGAGGACAGAATAATGAAAACGTTGATGAAGACGAACAGAAGAAGGAAGAAGACGAAGACGATATTTTGTCGCATCTAAATTACAGAAAGCTCGAGAAAATCAGCGAAGATTTCAGAAAGAATCCAAAATAAAGGCCTCTCGCTTCCTGAATACCTCAAAGTCATGCTCAAGCATTTGCCTGATGTACAGGACAAACCGAATCTTGTTAAAAATTTAATCGAGTTGTTCAGACAGATCGATGTCAACGGAGATGAAACTTTGGAATGGGATGAGTTCTCGAACCATATAATTGAACTTGGAATGGTCAGAAAGGACAAAACATTTATAGACGCAATTAAATAACTATTACGCAAGTGATATTATCGACGACGAAAAGCATGATACTGAAGTTGAGCATCTGTACTTCATCGAGAAACTTAAGCATCTACTCGTCATGGAAAGAGACCAGAAACGATTTAAAGTATACGACTGCAAAACTGGTAAATTCAAGCAGAACGTCCCTGATAAAAGCGGGTAAATCTTTTTGTCTCATAAAATGCTCATTATTTATATAGCAACAGCGGAGGTGCAGTTATTGCTGCTGATTATATCGAGCATGAAAATTTAGTCGCAACGACCTCGAATAATAACTCAATTAATCTTTGGGACTCAAACAACTATATTTTTAGAGAAAGAATTCCAACTTCTGAAATCCAACTTACGGTTAAATGGTGAGAGCCAATCCAGCAGTTGTTTACTGGAGGTTGCGACTCAGTCATCCATGCCTACAACGTTGTCGAACAGAAAGAAATCGGTATTCGAGAAGGCTGGAATCCACTAAAGAAAGATAAGGTCGGACATGAAGGCCCAATCCTCGACCTCCTCCCAATATACGAGAAAGGATTCCTTGTGTCTTGAGGAATCGACGCCCAAATTTGTCTTTGGAATCTAAAATAATTTAGAAGGAAAACACACACTCGTCGGGCACCAATTAGGAGTCTACTCGCTCGATTGGTATGCAGATTCTGATATATTGCTGAGCGCTGGGCTCGAACACGATGTTTATGTGTGGAATCCACTCGTCGACAAGAGAATTTTCTTGTTAAAGGGACATAACCACTCTCTTGTGGGCGTAAAGCACTTAAAAGGAACATATCAAATTATCTCCGCCGATATTAGTGGAATGTTCAGAGTTTGGGATGTCCGAACATTTACCACTATTCAGACATTCAATTGCCCTTTGAATGAAATCAACTGATACGCAGTGACTTGGCCACCAAAAAGGATTGTTGCAGGAGGCCGGAGATTGATATTTTACGACTACGATGAGCCAACAGACCATCATTTAGCAGATGATCAGCAGTGTCTTTGAGTATTGTACAATCCGGTCTTTTACACATTTATCACAGCCCATCCGAAATGTATTAAAGTTTGGGACGCGTGTACTGGAAAGCTTCAAAGCGTCTTTCGTGAGCTTTCAACAAAAGACATCACTTGCATGTGTCTCGATCAAAGAAAACGTAAACTTTTTGTCGGCAACTGCAAAGGACATGTATTTTCTATCAACATCAAAAATGGAGCACAGATGAAGAAATTCGACGACCATCTTGGAGATGTCAGCTCTCTTTATTACTGGGGAGAGAAGAACATTCTCCTTTCAGCATCGTGGGATAAGCTCGTTAGGCTTTCAGATGACAGTACTTCAAAGCCAGAAGGAACAAAGAGATATGACATGGACAAGCACAAGTCTGCTGTCAACTTTATCGACTTCAAACCAAGTCACACTCTCTGTGCAAGTTGCTCTGATGACGAGACAGTGATCATCTACAACTACGGATCATACAGACAGGAGGGGCTTCTTGCAGGCCACGAATTAGAGGTCAAGATCTGCAAATTCTTGAACCCATATCATTTGCTTGCAAGCGCAGATCTCGATGGACGAATCTACTTTTGGGGTGTTATGCCTTCATCAGCTAGGAATGAACTTCTATGTGTTGTCAAAAACGATATTGAATCTGAGGTCGGCACGATTGAAAACTTCCCCATTCGAGGAATGGATTTCGACCCGATCAACAAAGTCCTCTACACAGGAGATGAAATGGGATATATGCACAAGTGGGACATTTCGAGACTCATCGACAAGCTCGAACAACTCGATCGAATCGTCGAGGAGTCGAAAGGCCATAGGACCGCTGAGAAATTACTTGAATTTAAGAAGAAATTCAGGCAGTTTGAAACCTCTAGAAAAGTACGTGAAGAGTCGAAAGAAAGCAAAACTGTAAGACCGAAAAAGACTGCAAAAGACGGAACTACGTTTATGACTGAAGCTTCATTAAAAGAAGCCAAAGATGGGGCTGAAGAAGATAAAGTCGAAGAAAAAGATGTTATCTTGATTAAGTGATGGAAAGCACATACAGACGGAATCACTTGGGTCACTTTCAACTCGAATCCTTGCTTCTTTGTATCCTCATCTTTCGATAAAAACGTATACATTTGGAACCAAGACTGCGAAAAGATTGGATCTTTAGTCCTTGGCCACGATAAATTTTGGAATATCCATATCGACAAATCTCAAAGACAAGACAAAGAAAAGAAAGAAGCTGAAGATATGCTAACTGAACTCGAAAACGAAGATATGGATGGTCTCAATGAAAAAGACCGAAGCACGAGAGAAAGAGACTTAAAGATTATGGAACAAATAAAGGCTTCAACTCTTCGAAGAACTCAAAAGCAGAAATCTGATTTTGACGATATGTAGTGAATCACAAATTGTTCAATATGCAAATAAGTCATGTTTTATATTGAAATAGTAAACCATCTTAATTTTTTATCTACTTAAAAGGATGCAGACTTAATAGATATTAAGGAGTTTATTTCTTAATAATCTTTCTTAAATATTCATTAATAATATTCGAAATTTCTAACGCTAAAACTATTTTTTATTTAATCAATATTTTCCAATTATTTTCAAATAAATATTTAATATAAAAAATAGTATTAAATACTTTTTTTTTAATTTTTGATTTTTAAGCTAGAAATATTCAATTTTCCCTTCCTATAATATTTTTCGTTTAATGATTGAAGATTTATGAAATTATTTAACGCTAGCTGGAGTCACTACAAACTCTTTACTCATACAAAATTGTGTAGAAGGGTAAGTTTTTGGCAATATTTGATCCTGTAACTTCTAAAAATGATAACGCATGATTGTCAAATCTGTGTTCAATCACCTGTTCGTTGTACTGCATCCTCTTGCTATACAAATTAACGTTTCAATAACTTACTCTTTCTGGCAGTTGTTGTCTGTACAGGAATCACCGTGGTTTAACTGATTTGTGATGTAAGACGCGACTTGCGACCTTCTTGCCTTTGAAGCTTCGTGGTGGTTGTAATATACACTTACACCAAGATCTTTATCTTTTGCTTTGAGCAGCGGAGCATTTCAATTTTTATCATTCCTTATATCAAGAAAGGCTGCTTCTTGATGTGAACCTACGAGTTGTTCAAGTTGCAACTTTTTACTATACGAGCTGTTTTTATCCCACAGCATTCGATAGAAAACTTCGATAAAAGTATCGATTAATCCTTTTCGAACATTAACTTTTTGATATTGATTTAGAAGAGTTTTAAAATGCACATCTCCTATATTATTAGCTTCCGTTATAATTTCAATTATTGAGTCTTGAATATCATTCCGTGGGTTTTGGATATTAATACCGTATTCGTCTATTTCTTTTTCAATGTGTTCGACAGCTTGGTCATCGGTACACCAGTATAAATAATCGTGTTCCATTTGGTCTAAATAGCCCATCAGTAATCTTTTGACTTCAGCGGAGGTGAGTTCAGCTCCATAAAGCTCTTCGTAAATAACGAGTCCGAGGAAGAACTCTCCGGCGTCGCCGCCCATAGTATACAAGCTTGGTGTTGAGTACCGTCCATCGATGCATTTGAAGACAGTAGTGTGAGGGTCGACAAAAGTAGTGTCTCTGGGTTTGCCAACTAAGCTCTGTATGGTATTTAAATCGACATCATTTGTGCCTGATGCCTTTTTACCTTCTTTATCCTGCCTAATCTTGATTTTTGTTGGTGTGCATTTGACCTCGCTGATCGACTTGATCTGCTGTGTAACTTCCTTTCCTCAGTCTCAGACTGCATCGTAGTTTAACCCGTTAATTGTGACTTGAGTAGTTACTAAATTCGGATTTTGAGTTGACTGCGCTACTCGGAGCATAACCAACACAAAAAGGAAGATTGATTCGAACTTCATTTTTATTATTACTAATTCCGGCCAACTATAATATATTCGAATTGTTGGCCTCTCAAATCGATAAAGAGGCTGATATTAACATGCGATAAGTCTTTAATTAACGCCAATAGATCTTAATTAAATAAATTTATGTTTGATTGAACTATCAGTAATTTATTTATCACATATACAATTTTACAAATCGACTCATTTTTATCAATATTAATTTTCAGAATTATTTTTTTAACGATTTGAAGAAAAAAAATTTTATTTTTTTTAATAAAAAATTAAAAAAATACTGTTAAATATAAATAAATTATGAATAAGCATTCACTTGTTAAGATAAAAAATTATATATAAAGTTTAAATTGATTGAAAAAACTTATAAATTCAAATTCTAAAAGCAGCTGATAGTCGTTCTCAAGATATAAAGTAATCGTTTTTTATTTATAATTCTATTTATTTTGAAACTGACTCCATAGATATTTGCTTTTCTCCTTAATCTTAATTCTTGAACTATGTTCAGATGACCAGTATCCTTTTCCCGAGACTGAAAAGAACCCAGATTCATCTATTTTGGCTCGAAGTTCCATCAGTCGTTCTGAAACGAAGTGGCTATTGTTGTTTGGCATTTTGAAGTTAGACTCTAATTTCACAGGTTCCGGAGTCACTCGCATATATCATCTTTTGCTATATTTTTGTATTAAGACTGAGTGTTTACACCATTTTTTGACTAGAGAACGCTCCTCTTTCTTTTATTCTCTGAAATAACGCAGGACTATAAAAAATATAAGCCTATGCTATGTGTATTTGATAAATATAGTAAACCAAAAAATCTGAGATTTCTAAAATTATGGTTATCTCCTTACTCAATATTTCCTTTACTAAATTTACTTGTGATGTAATCATCCATACTCTGCGTGTGCATTTTCTTAGGCGGGACGCCTTTGCTGCTTTCGTGAATTTTTGTGGTAATCTTCTTGCCGATGGCTCCAGCAAGCAAACTCGGGCTGTTATCTTTAATATCGCTAAGATCGTCGTTGTACATTAAATCTAAAATTAGTTGATATCAATTACTTTCTTTGCCTGCTTTTACGATTTTTGTATTGCGGAGAGGAGAATGTCACTCACTAAAACCGTAGCTTTTTAAGTCTGCTGGCGACCTTCAAGCTACTTCCTGACCGCTCCAAATGAGACTTTGGGTGTGTTTATCGGAGACCTGGTTCATATTTCGAGCTAAAATTGGGCAATAAAACCTTACATCTTCCTTTGACTTGAACTTATGTGCATAAGCGTATTCAGTGCTGTTGTTATTTATTCATTCCTTAACCAAATTTGAGAAATACGGGCTATGTGATTCTTGTGGTCTTTCAAACGGAGATACTAAAGTAGATTCAACAACAGCCGCTTAATGCAGTAATAACTGACTTACAGGAGCTAAGGCAGTTTTGTTTGGTCTGTAAAACTCCAATCGGGGTGTAACTGCGCTTATTCTTGTCAATAATTTTACTTTATGTTGCTTGATTTCTCAGTCTGGTACCCTCCGAAATCGTAATTTGGAGCTCCTTCTTCCTTCAGTGTTTTATTAAGCGCGATTGAGTAGGCATCCAACAAATTGTCATCTCCTTTCTGGGTGTCGGAATTCAGCTGGTTTAACATGTACAGCTTCGTCCTGTAAAATGGCTTTTGGACTGAAAAACGAGTCGAAAATCCCTTGTGGCTGAAAGAATTCGCAAATGATGATTTTTGATTGTCTGCATCACTTTTGTGGTTTTTAGTACAAGAAACCACCATTCCGCTTTTTGTTGCACTTGATTTGGATTTCTCATTTTCTCTTATAATTTTACGACTCTTTTGTTGAGCTGAGTTGTGAGGGGTTTTCCTGAGTTTTAGATTTAGATTTTGTGTGAAGTATTAATTTTTATCAGTTATAAATAAATTATATTTTTATTTGAGATGAATTTGGATGAATAATTGCAAGCTTGTAATTAAAAGAAATTTAATGATGGTGAATACTTACCCCAACATTTATTTAGTATGTCTTTAGTGTCTTTAAAGTTTTCAAATTGCTTTGAAAGTTTAATATTATTTTTGCCGATAAGAAGATGTATTAATAAATCATTCTCGATTTCCATATATAACTTTTGAATTTGACATTGAATGATCTTTTAGCTCATTTGGAACTCGATCATCATACGAATCACAAATACTTCTCGCTTCAGGTTTGGTATCAGTTTTAATTCCTCAAATATGATTCTTCTTATTATCAACCTCTAAATACATCATAACTCAATCACCAAAACTCAACTTCTACACATCAAAAACATGCTCTACAAAAACACATATCCATCACTTACCTGCCGTATTCTTAAAATAATTAGTCTATATAAAAAATCATCATTAATAACCCTCAAAAGCACTTACTCTCTTATTACTTCCTGGGTCCTTCCCTGACACTCAGTCCCCTAAAGTCTCGATACCAAAGCGTACCTTTTCTTGGCTAAATTACTAAACCCAGCGTCTTTATGTTTCTTGAAATTAAGCTCGATCTGTTTAGGCTTGAGCTGTTCAACGATCACAAGGGATCTCTCGGACAGTTCTCACTCACTTGTTTCCATTTTATAAAATAATATATAATCTAACTGCTTCATTCGCACTGCTTCCAGATAATATTTTATTTCGACTTAATATTTTAAAAAATCAAAAATAAACATTTAGAAAAAAACTATTAATTTTAGAATATTAATAAAATTTTTTTTTTAATTTTTATGATTTTGATAGATTTTTTTTAACTGAAAAACAGTGAAAGTGAATATTTAATGTTAATATTATCAATTTAGAATTATTATGATTTACAGAGGAATTATGGATTAGTTATTTGCTCTACTTGTTGAAAGAATTAGTCGTTCATCTCAATATCTTGATTCTTTGGCTTTACAGAACTGCATCGGACGACAATCTTCTCGACGATTTCTTTTAATGCGATGCTAGTTGGACTCTCACTGTTTTCTTTGTAAAATCAAGTACCTCCTTCTGTGCATAAGAGCAGGTTTGGATCTAAAGGAATCTGGCCGAGTAACTCACAGTTCATTTCCTCTCACATGGCCTTTGCTCCTCCGCTGACTGGAGGGAATATCTGGCTTTCGCATTTTCAATGAGGACATATGAATCCACTCATATTTTCTACAACTCCAAGGATACTGGTCTCTGTTTTATATCAAAAGTTAAGCTCTTTTCTGACATCAAGAAGAGACACTTCTTGAGGTGTTGTGATAACAACCGCTCCTTCGAGATTAGTTTTCTTTAAGTACTTTATAATCGAGATATGCTCATCTGAAGTTCCCGGAGGAGTATCGATAACGAGGTAATCTAAATCTTCCCAGATGACATCAGTAAGGAACTGTTTGATAAGTCCGTTCTTTCTTGGCCCTCTCCAGATAACAGCGTCGTTTTTGTTCGGCAATAGGAACCCAACGCTCATAACAGCAAGATTGTCTTCAACATACACTGGACTCCATCCATCATTGCTCTGGTGAATTTCTTGCCCTTCAATCCCCATCATTCTGGGTGCGCTTGGTCCGCAGATGTCGATGTCGAGCATTCCGACATTAAGATCTTCGTTCATCGCGAGCATCCTCGCGAGTTGCGATGAAAAGGTGCTCTTGCCGACGCCTCCTTTTCCAGAAAGAACGAGGAGAATGTGTTTCACATTCTTAAGCTTTTCTGCAATCTCGTCGACAGCTGGATCTTCCTTGTTACCTTCTCCAGAAGCGCATATTTTTATATTATCTTTAAAACTTAAAAAAAGTGGTGATTAAGAAGTCCGCAATATTTTTTGATTTGGGCATCCTTCTCAGGCATCCTCCTTGCCTGCATTTTTGCTTTCAAGGCCTGGGCAGTCTTGATTTGCGTTCTCTGGAACAGTATGTTTCTTCGATTCCATAATAATTGGAGATTTAATTATTGTTTCTATATCTGCAGGAAATAAGCAATGCATAAATACTGCATTGAAATATTATAAAAATAAATTGAATTGATTAAGTACGTGTATTTAAGATTAAATATTACTTACTGTAAGAAGAATTTCAGTTTCAGTTCGGTGTGTCACGGCCGATATTGGCATTTATTCACCCGACACAACACTTTTTATCTTCCTTTAATGACCCTCAAATCCTTTCGGAGCCAACAAATGCCTCGGATTGTGGTGAGTTTGCCATTCCAAAAACTGTTGTCTCATATTTGATAAAAAGTTGCTCTCAGCAATAAATAAAATTTGTATTTGAATGATTTCGAATTCACCAAGTGACCTAATAATTTTGTTTGCCATAGATGAACTACAAAAACACAAGTGAAGATAAAATGTATAATTCAGAGGAGATCTGGGATGATAAATATTCTTGCTTCAGTGAAGAGGAGAATGAAAAGGCCAATGTTCAAACTTTAAATACTACAATTCAGGTAATGAGCCTTGATGATTAAGCCTTACCCTCGCTGTATAGTTCAACAATAGCCTTAAAGTCAACAAGGGTAAAGTTAAACAGGAGGACCTGATGACATTCA
Source organism: Euplotes cf. woodruffi 2 WChen-2021 (assembly GCA_021441665.1). Classification (NCBI taxonomy): domain Eukaryota; phylum Ciliophora; class Spirotrichea; order Euplotida; family Euplotidae; genus Euplotes; species Euplotes cf. woodruffi 2 WChen-2021. The sequence continues at coordinate 1,081 of JAGYYN010015889.1, read as the reverse complement.
GAATTGAAGATTTCTGAAATGAAAAGAAACACAGCTCTGAAAAGGTTATTGACTCTCTCCCACTTGAACTCCAACTCAACGGCAACTCAGACGGAATGAACACTTATACTGTCATCAAAGTTAAATCGCACAATGGGGACTGAGTACAGAAAGAGAAGAGGTAATTTTGGAGGTTTGAGAATATGAAAAATGGCCTTTTGGTATGGTTAAGTCATACGATGTGAGCATGAATATAAATTAATTTCAACATAAAACTAATTTTTTACGAAAAATGAAGTACCATTCGTCTTTCGTCATTTAAAAATGAATACTTAATAGTTATAACAACAACAAAAACTGTTTTAAATCGAATATTCAAATTGAGTATAGAAGAACGGTAAAAGTCACAAAAGAAGAGAAGAGGGAGATTTGGGAACAATTAAGACATCAAAGTTCCAAAGAAATTCTTCAAAAAATCATGCCCGGATTCAAATATGAAGATGGACAATTTAAATAAGAGGCTACTTTAAGCATATAACATACCTATTAAGCTGATAAATTTTAATTTAATAACCATTAACCATAAAACCCTTCTTCCATAGCCTTCTTTGCAGTCTACGAGTTGTTGTTTTCGATGCACCATCAATATGAGTGATTTTTACGCTCAAACTATGCCTTTTTACATTAGTTTTCGACAAAGAAAACAGTATTTTGTCGTTAATCTATTCAACACTCAAAACCGTTTAAAAATTATTACTTAAATGTCAAGAATTGAGAGTCCTCAGACTCGAGTTTCACGTTGTCTCCGAAGTCTCTCCTTAACAATAACTTAGTGCACTAATAAACTTCACAAGTTACTCATCGTCGAGCTGTGAATATTACTAACACAGTTGTCTGAGGGAGAGAGGGAGGGATTTATTGATGTAGATCAATTTACAACAAAGGCCGCAGTGATAGTTCTTCCAATCACTATTAGTGAATAAGTGTTGATTTTGGTTATAATCTCAATTCTGCATAGAGCTGTCTCGATGTGCATAGTAAACCTTAAACCATAAAATCTAGAAGTTTGACACTAAAAAAAATATATTTAATCACCGCTGCA
>JAGYYN010015873.1:0-17811 GCA_021441665.1 Euplotes cf. woodruffi 2 WChen-2021 | reverse complement strand
AACCCCAAAACCCCAAACCAACCAAGCCGCGTTGAATGCAATTAACAACGGTTACTTTCTATGCGGCAGAATTGCACCGCATGCATCGCATTTGTGGTTCGAAATCGGGTTGAATAGCGTGCACTGGTCGCAGTTGATCTCGTCTTGCATCCCCTCGAAGTCGTCGTTCTGCAAGTCCCAGCTTACTGTTGGCACTGATCCAGCTGCGCCCCCTTGAACTCCTTGGTCCACAGCTGCGCTTGGAACTGGAGCTTCTTCTGGGTGGCTTTGAGGCTCGATGTCGGTTTTGAATGAGAAAGAAAAACTACCAAATGGCCTATTTGGGTGGATCTTGTGCAGATACGATAGCGTCTTGGCTTTGTTTGACGGGACTTCGCACAGAAGTGGTGATTGAGGAACGAAGAAGTTTGGACAGTCGTCTTCGTTGTTTATAGTCACCTCGAGAGATATCTTTTTGTTGTAGAAATTGTATACTGATACCCTCAAAGCGATGTAATTTTTCTTGAATAGATGACTGTGATCTTCTAATTGGTCTTTGTTAATATCCTCCTCCATTTGAACATCTTCAGCTTGTTCTTCTTTAGATTCCTCCCATACATTTGCAGGAAGAAGTTCGTTAATAACTGGTTGTTCATCATCTTCTCTATCGTTGATTTGCTGTAAAAGTATTAGTGCAATCGAATATTTAATATTACCTCGTTGACTTTGTGTAATTTGAAAACATCTTGGTTTTCATTATACATTCCGCCGTACATGTCGTCAGAATCGTCGTCTTTCTCGCCGATTGGTTTAAGATCAGACTGTTCATTATTCTTATCGACTTTGTAGTTGAACATGCTGTTATTTCCAATATTTATATAGTTTTCGTTGATTACTTCTTTACTGAAAACGGTAATTTTAGACTTTGTTTGCTTGTTCCACGTCGAAATGTCAGCCTTTCTGTCTTTGAAATATTCGAGGAATGTTTTATTCGAAACCGAGGTGCCTGGTGGCTTATTCCATGTCCACTCAGCTTCAATTGAAGAAATAACAACTCTGACATCGTCGTTGCCCTCAACAAGCAGTTCGTCGTCACTGATGACTTTACCGATGACATAGGGCCGAGGAAAAGCTCTGTATTTTTCTTTGATCGGACAATCAGGATCATTATCGATCGTGTTTTTGATATTTTCAGCTGAGTCCTTAGCGATTTCTGGAGACTGTTCATCATTAGTTGATGGTTCTTCGTAATCTAGTTCCTCGGCTGAGATGGAATAAAGCTAGATATAATTAACTACATTCACACTTACCAACTTGTGGCTTTCTTTAAGGTCATTTTCGAAGTCAAATATCTTTGCTTTATATGCTTCAAGTTGTAATTTTACCGCTTGGATGGTCTCAACATAGTGTGATGAGTTCCCGCTTTTTGATTTGGCAATGTCCTCGCAGAACTGCTCGATCCAGTCTGAATATCTCGCGTATTGGTAAGTTGGAGAAGGCATATTACAGATGTATCTCAGGACGTCATCTCCTAAGCAGAATAGCTCGTGGATGCAGAACAATGTATAGCTTTCAAATCTCTTTTTGCACCTCCATATCAAGTTTAAAATACTTTCATTAATCGAGTCAAGATGTTCAAGAGTGCTTGGGAAGTAATACACTTCATCGCTCATCGATTGGATTGCGTATATTCCAAGTTTTGGCTTATCTGTGGGTGCAGCTTTAACAAGTGATCCGTCCATCATCATCGGGATTCCCAAGAGCCATTCAAATCTAAGACTCTGCATTTCATCTTTTATTGCGAGGAAATGATGCAAGGCTTTTAAAAACGGTGCAACTTCTTCGTATTCAGTCTCGTTGATGCCTTTCAAAAAGACTCTTGCGAAGAGCTCTGAATTCTCTCTGTTTTTATAACTCCAGTGAGCAAGCAGCCTTCCGACGTTATCAGCTTCAAATGACTCTTTGATCGCTTTTGTTGCGAATTGCTTGCTGCATATCACCAGTTTTTCTTTTTCTCCGGGAGCGAACAGATGCTCAGAGATCGCAGTCGGTGGTATTTCTGAGTCTAAATTAGTTCTGGTGTCTGTGTGTCTTGATAAGTAACAAATCGTTTGAACAAGTGAATCAAACATCGGCCTTGTGCAGGAATTGCCCATTCACATTCGCTTTTCTTCAGGTGGTCTGATTGGGCTTCTTTCAGCCAAGAAGAAGTCCGAAAGCAACGTTTCCAGATGATTTCTCTTCATGAACTCTAATTGTGGCTCTCCCCCAATCGTGACTTGTTTGATGAGGTTGAAGAAATGCTCGAACTTGGTCCAGTTCGAAGCTGCTTGTGTGTGAATGACGTTTATCATGTTCATCATAAATGTCTCTGCCTTTTCGATGAGGTCGATCCTTTCAAACATTCTGTTAACAGCAGTTGCGAGTATTTTAGACGTTCAGTCTCTGACAGTGTCGTCAGATCACTTCATTAAGATTCTTATGTACTCATTTGAATTATCAGCGAGTATTTTATCTGAAAAATCGAGGATAGCCTCTTCAGATAGGATAAGCACTTTCGTTAGTACTTCTGATACTTCTTTGATTGAGTCGTTGTTGTATGCGTACACCAACAGATCAAAAATCATTTTGTAAGAAAGGCTATACAGCAATGACAGCTTTTGTTGGTTGTTTTGCTGCTCGATGATGTTTTCCTATAAAATTTGATAACGTATAGTCAGCACACCGTCTGCAACCAAAACCCCAGCTGGTTATAGTATCTCCAGCTGTTGCGTACCTGTTTTAGAGTATTTCTAAAGAAATTGAAAAAGTCAGCGTTATTTATTTGTCGTTCAGATAAGAAGTTGTTATTGTCCTCCCACACTTTCTATGTAAGCAATCATGAGTAATTAGTGAGCTTGGCTGGGAAAAATAAGCTATTTGGAGGAATGGTAATGGTTACCTTGAATATTCGGTATGGAATGTACTTTTCGACTTCCTTAAATTCAATGTTAATATAGCAAAGATTTTCCTCTTTATTATAGACGACAGGGATATACTTTATTTTATCTCGCTGGTCCTGACTCATAAAGACGTAGACGTTTCGAGGGATGATGAGGAAAGGAAAGAGGTCTCTAGGTATTGCGATATCCCCGCATTCTAGAGATGACATGATAGATGTTATATCGGGACTATTCGCATTTTCAGAACTAATGTTCTTCTCGTTTTGCTCCGCTGGAGTCGAGTACTTAGTGTCGTATTGGTTGTATATTGAACGATAGTAGTTCTTTCTTTCTTCTTTTATTTCTTCATCGATTTGCTCTTTTGTTTTACCGAACTGAGAGACGAGATTTAAATCGACGGTAAGTCTGATATTATTGTATATTCTCTTTTCGTAGATAAGAACATATGCGCTCTTGCTGCTTGCACCACTAGATGTAACCCACTGGTCATCCCAGCCGCCAACACCAATGCTAGCGGATGCGTAAGCATGAGAGGTAGATTTACCGAATCATTCATCTTCGAAGTTTCGCTTAAAGTCAAATCCTCTAATCGAAGTATCGTTGAACTCAGTCCATGTAAGATTTTCAGTTGAGCCCCAGTTATCTCCGACCATATCTTTGAGCTTGGAGTCAGATCAGATTAGCGAGTAGTAGTGTCCAGCCTATATTTATTTGTATTATGCGTGTTTGTTAATTAAGTTTACCTCTGCGACTCCTTGATGAATGATGACTCCGACAAGTCTGTACTCAAAGTTTTGGTTGAGGCTTGAGTGGATTTCGTTTCCTTCATCACAAGTTATATTATACTTTTCTCAGATCTTTGAAAGTGTGTAGTTCTCCATATTTAAGTACGTCGGAAACTCAAACCGGTCTGCAATTTTCTCATTCATTAGTGTGTCAAAATTGAATACAATTTTCTGCAGGTGCACCATGAGGATGTTGGGCATGTCCACAAAGGAAGATCTTTTCGTAATGTCAACCTTCTGATTGCAGTTGTCACATGTGAAGTCTGATATGATCTCACCATCGGTGTAGGCATTTAGAGACTCCTCCAAATTATTCATTTTCTTTACTGGAACTGAAAGAATGTAGTAATCTTCAATCCTTTGCTTCGTGAAGTTGCAGTTCGAGCATGTCATGTGGGTTCATTGCTTCGCACTGAAAATATCTGTTACAATGTGCTTTTGAGGAGTCGACTTTAACATGTTTTCGAGCCTATCAAAGGCAATATTCACGAATTCGTGAGAGTCTTGCTGCAACGAACAGTTCGTTGGTCTTCCGTCGTAGTCTTTCATCGAGAAGCACAGCCCGATAGCGTTATGGTAAGGTCTTTCACTAAGCTCGAGGAAACTCATGGTGTTCTGGAACTGGTGAAGAAGATTGTCGTCTATCATTTTTCCAAAATACACGCTTTTATCATCGTCAACTGTACCGAGTTCTTCATCCTTTTGGTCGTTGACACTGAGAAGTAGGTATTTGAATGAAGGAATCTATATTTTATTAAGCTAAGACTCACCATGTAGAGCTGTTGGATCATCGAGTTCATGTAGCAAGTTGCTCCTAAGTTTTTGAGTCCACAATAGCTATAAAGTGATCTTGACTCGCTCTCTGGAACGTAGGCAAAGTTTTCGGGGCGGTTTATACGAGACACCATCTTCAGTAAGCAATCATTATAAACTGCATCTCGTATTTTAGATGAGTGAGAGCATAGAAGATTTAACACTGAAAATGCTTTAGATCTGCATTCCTTTGTTTTTCATTTATTTGTGTGTAGTTCAGCTAAATTTATAACAAACTAAAACTTACTGTTATTCGGATCAAAGGCTGGGGTAACATCGATAAATGGAGCGTCTAATGGCTTTTGAAATAGGCAATTGAAAAAGAGTTCGTTCAATAGCTCATAATTTAATGCGAACTCCTCGATGTATTCTGGTTTGACTCTGAGTAAACTTTCAAGTACTGTAAATATTCCGATCAGACAATGATCTTCAAGCAATGTGTTTCTTTTCTCTTTTGTCTTGTACTTCTTGAGGTTTGCAACGATCTCAATAATAAATGGTTTGTAGTCAATTACTTTTTCAAACTGTTTACTTCCTGTTTCTTCGAGTTTAAAGTATTCTTGGATTAAGCAGGAGAATATTTGGTAAAACTCAGTATACCCATATCCTCGTGCATCGTCTTTGAATGATTCATAGAAATGCTCTTTCATAATTTCAAGAATTACGATCAGCGGAAGTCTGACTCGAAGTGTATGCTTAATCTTTCTTCACATATTGTTGATGATTTTGGAGAAGATTTGCTTAACCTTCGCATCAAATGTAAATGTGATTCCTTTAATGATAATATCGTTGAACTTCATGCCGGTCGCTTCGTCTTTGTACTTATACACGACCTCCAGTAGATCTTCGCTAAATAAGAATAAAATATCGATGATGTAAGCAGCGTTGTCGATAATTTGTTTGTCAGTTTCGCTTAACTCTCTTTTGGTGATCATGCTGCATAGCAAAGTCATCACTTTGTTAATGAAGTTCTCATACGGAGTCTCCTTTAATATTTTTATTCCAAGTTCACCTTTTAGCGACTGCACAAGGTCCAAGCAGTCGCTTTCAAGCGAAGCATGAAGCTGTCTTTTAGTTTCTTCCTGGATCTTTTCATTTTCTTCTCTGGCTATCGCAGATATTGTTCTTTCGCGAATTGGAGTTTGGTTTTTGATATTTTCAAGCAGCTGGTTTTCATCGATTTCGTATTGGTCGAACTCGCTATCTTTAACTTCTTGGTCTTCTGGCAGTTTTTGCAGTTCTTTCGAAGCTGATTTTTGAGTTAAATGAAGATCTGAAATTTGGAACAGACTATCATTCGCAATGTTCGCTCCAGTAACAATAAGCGTAATCATTTTGACGATCAAGCTGACACAGTTCTTTTCTTCAAACGACATTGTTTCCATGTGGGTAAGCTTTGACCCAACGAAGCTCTTGTCTGCAAGGATCAGGTCTAGCAGGAACTGAAAACCGCCATTTTCAAAGAACCTTTTGTGCCATTGCTTATTTGCAGCTTCATTGAAGTCAAAGTAGCCGTCGATACTTTTTATGTGCTCAGTGTAGTTGTTGTAGACATTCGGGTCGTTATCTTTTTCGCATTCTTTTTGGTTGTCATGCTTGGGCTTCTCGCTATCAGATTTAGGCTCAATATCAACTTGGACTCCGCCAGGAGGGTAAATATTTATATCATAGTCATCTTTCGCTTTGTTGTCTTCAATGTCGTCATCATTTTGCATCGACTCCTCGGCATTTTCATTGAAATGCACATTACGTCCTGATAAAGGTAATGGTGGAGGAATTGGAACTTCACCTCCTGTCGAAGCAGACGTCACATTTTCTGCTTTTGAAGAGGCAGAGTGAACATGGCCGCTATTATCGTTTTCAAACCGCTTAGCAGCCTCTTCTCGAGTAAATGGTCCGTAGTATCCAACTGGAATAGCAGGAGAAGGAAGAGGTACATTTGTATTAGAACTAGTTCCAGTTGACTTCCCAGTAACTTGCATCTGACTTGAGTCAGATTTGTCTTGGCCTATAACCTGTTCTTCGTTAAATATTACGTCAACAGAAGATACTCCTTCGAATCGTGCCTTTAAAAAGTAGTGGATCAGAGTCAATAAGTAATAAAGATGGAATGGATTGTTAATGTCGACTAGGTTTTCAAATCTGAACTCGATTTGCTCTCCTGCTTCGTTATAGTCTTTGAACTCGTATAGTTTTGCCAGTAAGTTTGGATCTAGCGAAAGTCTGATCAGAAGCTCCCAGCTGCACTTTGCCATCGAGTATCCGTCAGCTATAAATATACGAGATTAGATTAGTTTTTTATCTTTAAAATTTTGGAAAGGATTTTAACGAATTTTACAAAGACTTTATCGAGAAATATAATACAGTACAAGTAATATTAATTGAGTCTTTGATTACATCTAGAAAACTAAATTATATGGTTAAATTCTGCATATTAAAGCAGACACATGGTTTAGTAAACAACTCTCAAATTTATTTAACGATTTTGAAAGCCGACAAAAGTATAAAAGTAAGTATTACTGCTGTGGTGGAGCATTTCTAAGAAATAGTCGTAAAACTCTCTATTTCTCGGTAGCAAGTACCGAAGAAGCGTCTTTGCTGGTCTCCGTTCCCTGTCACTGCCTTTCTGAAGATCAGGTCGATAGTCCCAAGAGCGGATGTTGGCCCATACTGTTGACTCCTTCTTGACGATGGACTCTCGATAGAAGTCTTTGAAGTCTTGCAGAGTAATCAAGTTGTCTCCGTCTCGGTCGTAGTTGTCAAACAGTCGTTTGATTCGCTGATCGTTCTCGTCAGTAACTTGGCTTGTTCACGATTGCAGGAACAGTGCTCAGGTTTTGCGAGTCATAAAACTGCCTTTGAAAGATGAAGAGTCTATATTATGATTAGTTTAGCTGAACTGAAAATGTAAGATGGCAAATGCTTACCACTACTTAGGTTGTTTATCGTGTCTTCATCTGCTCAGTATCTATAAAATATACTTTCAAATAGTGAATCGGCTTCAGGAGTCAATGTCTGGTCTGAAAAGATCAAGTTGAGTTTGACGATCATCGAGGAAGACATTTTCGAAGAGATATTCAAAATGTCCCCGTTTCCAATTCCAATCTCTACAACTCTTTTGTTATTATCAGAGTCTTTGAACAGTTTGTTTCCAGCGCCTGCCTTTTCTACTTTGAGTAAGATCGGGTCGAGTTCGAGTTTGCTTGCGATGATTTCTTTTAGCTTCCAAAGAGTGAAGCCGCAAGTCACGTTGAGCTTAAAAATCTTCGGGTTGTTCTTTTTGTTATAGCAGCCTTGGCCATAGGATATTTTATTTTTAACTGTGATCGTGATCTTTTCATCGTTTATTATTGTCAATGGGGTGAGAATGTCACCGATTCCATGCAGCTCACTATTCTCCATAAACGATCGGATCAGCAGGCAAATGTGGTCGATCTGCTTGAGTGTAAACTCCCTCTTAAAGAAGTAGAGTTTAGCCAAGTTTTTGTCAATATTTGGATCATCAGAAGTGAACCTATTACAGATTTCTCTGAGCTCAGAGATCTTTGTGATACAAGACTTTACGAGATCTTCTTCGATTTCCATGCGTTTGTACTCAATCAACGTGCTGATGTTTTGATGGAGATTAATGATGAGCATGATGCACTCTGCGATGACTCCAATATCGGTTCATTCTAAAATGATCCTCCAGAATGTGTCAACTCCGTTGAGTTCTCTCGGATGGCAATAAATTATAAACTCTTTCGAGTTTTGATCAGAACTGTAGCTACTTGAGGAAAGAATAGCTCCAGTGGAACTATTCACTGTTCCGTGGTCTTTCTTCGATTGGTTTTGAGCTAGTATTTGCATTTTGTGGTTCTTCTCATTGATCAGTATGAAAAGAGACTTTATCAGTCGGAACCCTTCTGTTTCCAGATGCATGTAATTGTTTTGTTTGCTCATCAAGAATTCATTGTAAAAGTAAACCAACAGGTCGTTTGTCAGAATCGAGTACCTATTTAATTAATTACTTGAAAGTCAAACTTAACTTACTGTTTTGAGTCAATTCAATTGGCCTGTTCATTCATCCATCTGAAGAATAGTTCATAGTTTACTTTTCATGGAGCTTCAACGACCATTATTCGCCATAAAGTTTCAATTTGAGATTCTGAGAGCTTCGCTTTAAAGAATTTATAGAAGTCAACGATGAAACATAGCCTTTCGTTGATATGAATTGCATGGGTGAACTTATCTACAAATGTTTCTGATCCCGAGTTGTAAGATCTGGTGCTGTCTTCAGCAATCCTTTCTTTAACTCTTTCGCAGTAATAGTCGAAGTCCTAAATCATAAGCATTTTAAACCTACATTGAAAAAGCTCTCCTCGCAGTCTTGTCTTGCTTTATCGAACAGCTCAGTTAAATTCTGTAGTTTAGCTGTCGATAAGTTCGATCAGTTGATGACAGCCTTCAGGATTTTGATGAAAACAAGCGACGCCTGGTGTTCCTTAAGCTTTTCAACACATTTATTAATAATGCTAAGCTTCCTGTCCATCGTTGCGAACTTCACGTTGTCGACGACCTTTTCAAATGCTGTTGATACAACGTGGTCTGAGTAAGCATCAGAGTTGTTCAGAATTTTCCAAGTTAACTCATTTTGGAATTCAGACTTGTTTTTAAATGAATACATGAACTCCAGGTCTTTATTCGACAAGTGGTCGTACTCCATTATTCTCTCCATAATGAAGTCACTGAACTCTTTTCCGAGACATTCACCGACTTGTTGAAGGATTGCATAGATTTCAGACTTTGTCTGTTTGTCTCTTTTCGTCAGATTCCAGATCATATTGATCTCTTCAGCCTTAATTCCGACTTCAGAGCGGCAAAGAGTCTTCAATATAAATTCAGATCTATTTATCAGTTCAGAATGGTGATTGGTTCCAAAAGCACATGAAATTATTTCATGATTTGACAGCCATTCGCCTATCTCGTCTTTCTTGATTTCAGTGAGTCTTCCTTTAAATATTTTAGAGCAGATGCTCTCGATTTCTTTGATTCCGTGAACTCGAATACTCAGCGAGTCTGTAATCAGTCACTGGTAGGCTGCATCAAGGATTATATACGTTGCGATTTTCTTTTTAACCATGTCACCATAGTTCAAGATCTTTCTGAGAGAATTGAAGATTGTCTCGAAGAAGTCATATCTATAAAATAGAGTTCAGAATCAGTTATTTTTAAGCTTAACAGCTGTACTTACTTAAATTCTTTAATCGATTTGTTTACTCCACCACCACTGAAGTATACTCTGATTGACTTCTCGAAGTCAGGCGTGAAGACCTCATCTTTATCCTTAGCGATGTGCTTGGATGCAACTGATAAGTAATTTAGTAGCTGAATGACGAGCCACACTCGAGGAGGGTTCTCTGAATCTCTAATCCTATTATTGATGTCAAAATGACATCCGATTTCGCAGAAATACTCAGTGATCTTGGTCTGGACAGTTGCCTTTCCGCCCTTTTTGACCCACATACTACATGGTCCAGCAGGCTTGAAGGTCGACTTGTTCATCTCTTCAAGTTCGATTTCTTCAGTTGTCTTGCAGAACTTCTCTTTATGCTTGCTTATCAAAGGACTTCTAATTGATACTTGAGGGAACTCGATTTCTTTAAATGTCGATAGCATTTTTGACTTCCCCGGTGGAACTCTAGTGATCTGGAGTAATACTTGATCGACTTGGCCATCCAAGCTCATCATTGCAGCAGTAATTCTTGCCTCACACCATCCGAACCCAGCTTGGTAGAAGTCGACATAGGATCCGACATTTTGTTGGAGGTCATATCTCCACTGATTGTGCTTAGTATGAGTACCTCTTGGAGCAATTGATTCTTCCCAAAATTCTTTATCGATTTCTCGAGTAAATCTTGCCTCTTCTCTTTCAAATACGACTTTGTAGCTCACCCCAGTATCCTGTACGATCTGAGCTTCCTCCCAGATTGACAAGCTTCCGGGTATATCAAAGTCGATCTTGAGGGCATCAACATTGTCTCCGACCATCGGTGCATTTGCGCTTTGGACTCCAATGCTTGCTGCCTCGTTCTGCTGACTTGATTTATACTCTTGGTCGAGGTCTCTGACGTCGATTTTTGTTGGAGTTTGGTCGTAGTTATCGTTGAAGTACTTGCTTTGGTCTTCCATATCCTCGTCATCGGCTTTGTTTCCGTCGTCAAGCCCTAATAAGTCAGTGTTGTGTTCTTTTTGTCCTTCTCCTAGAAATAGTTAGACTAAATGTTACCTTCTTTAGTCAGCGGAGCAGCTGCCTTTGAGTCTTCCACTTTTTCAGGATCGATAGTGTGGTTCTGGAAGAAACTTTGCTTTTCATCAAACATCACTTGTAGAGACTCGATAATATCCTCGTTGACTGGTCTGCTGCTGGACAGCTCGATTTTGAGGTAGTTTACAAGCAGCTTAAGTGTGCTAAGAGCGATCTCAAGCGCCTAAAGTTATTTAGCACAAGGTGGAGATAGTAGTAATTCAGAATCCTAGTATTTTAAGCTTTATTTCTTAGTACTACTGATGCAATTTTAAATGCAGATTATATGAATCTTAGGTAAATCTTACATCATCTTGCAACTTCTTAGTTGCAGTGCATATTTTATTTGCAATTGCTTTGATTTTCTTTTCATCGAACCTAACGCTTCTAAAATTTATTAAGCTCTGAGTAAGTTCAAAAAGATATAACAAACTTACTTATTTTCCTCGGTTTGTTCAGTCCTGAGCTCTGGGTTGTTAAGTGCCATATTCAAGTAGTCATGCATGGCTTGTAATTCGACTTTGGGGTCTGCGTAGTCTCCAAATCGTTGATCTATTGCTTTTTGTACTCTAAAGGAAAACTTAGTATTTTGGATATGTTATTTATTTCATCTTTGATTATTAAGCATGTTCAGGTTGATATTTTAAATATCCGAAAGATTAAATAACAAAATACATAAGCTGGAGTCACACTCCACATTGGCTTGAGCATAGCTATTCATATACCTCTACTAATGCGATTTAAGTAAGTCTAATTTTCAACCAGAATATCTTACTTCGAATCTTTTTAAAAAGCAAGCTATATATTATCTATTTTTATTGATAAGAATTTAAAATAGGCTTGGGTCTACTTTTTTGTGGCTATTTATACTTTGATAAAATCAAAAATAGGCTTGCCTTTCACTAAGTTCGACGAATGCAGCGGTATCTTCTGACATTGATGATCTTTTGATAAATATTATAATTTATTCAGTATTTGGTTGAATAAAACTGCATTTTAATATTAATTAATTTACATAAACTAATAATATATTTAGTAAGCAAAGCTTTATACTCAATTATTTACTATTCGCGATTTATATTTAAATTAGCAAAATTATAATTCAAGTAATATCAGGTTATAATTTTGAATTGCAGAAGTCGTGTATTTACTAATCTCTATTCTTACATAATACTTTAATTATATTAAAACCATCTTGCAATAATTTTAAAATAAGTTCTGCTTAATATTTTCTTTGCTGTTTTTATCAATAATTTCTCTATTTCTTCAGCGTATTTTATTCATTTTATAACTGCATCTACGATATGTAATTATATAATAGTTCTATTTACATTCAATTCTAATGAAGATGCAAATGTTAACGCGGTCATTTAACAAATGAGCACACAAACGCAGAATCAAGGCTCTGCTTCAAAAATACAAATACAATTAGTGATCTATTATTGGAATCCCTCAGATCCACTATTTTTCAAATTGATTATTTGCATGAATACCTCGATCGATCTTTCCTTTCAATATTAATATAAAAGCGATAGTTTTGAATCTAGATGCAATTACTATTTATTAGTCCAAAATTTAAATTATAAATAATCCTTCCTCTGAATTTTAATAAATCGTATTTTGGTGCTAAATGTAAAATATTTATTAATTGAAACTACATTTAAGTTTATATTAGCTTATGTTTTAAGGGTCCTGCATAGAGCAAAGGTTAAACTACAATTAATGCGGATTATTAATTGATTGTATATTTAAATTTACTAAAAATAGCGCAGGCTCAGTTGATCAACCCACAGCTGCATTTTAATATCTATAACGCAGCAATTAGTGGCTTGGGAGAATCTATCGACAGCAAAAGTATTTTGTTTCGTTGAATTAAATAAAAATTGTATAATTAAAAATGGATCGATATAAAATCATTGAAAATGTAGGAGATGGAACCTACGGCTCAGTCGTTAAGGCAGTTAACAAAAACACCGAAGAAATAGTCGCTATTAAATAAAATGAAGCAAAAGTATTATTCGTGGGATGACTGAATGTCGCTCAGAGAGATCAAGGCGCTTAGAAAACTTAATCATAAAAATATTGTTAAACTTAAAGAAGTCATTCGAGTTAAAGACGACCTCTACTTTGTTTTTGAATTTATGGAGAAGAACGTGTACCAACGCATCCAGCATAGGACTGAAGATCTACCTGAGAAAGATATTAAGATTATTATGTACCAGAGTCTTGCAGGAATCGCTCATATGCATAAACATGGCTTCTTTCATCGTGACCTAAAACCTGAAAATTTACTTGCAAATGGGGATATTGTAAAATTAGGCGACTTTGGATTGGCAAGAGAGATCAACTCTGCACCTCCCTACACTGACTACATCTCGACACGGTGGTACCGAGCACCTGAAATTTTATTAAGGTCAACTAATTATACCTCAGCTGTCGATATATTTGCAATGGGGTGAATAATGGCTGAATTATACATGCTCAGACCACTGTTTCCAGGTAAATCTGAGCTCGACCAAATCTACAAACTGTGAGCAGTACTTGGAAGTCCAAGTATATCAGTTTGGCCTGAAGGACATAAACTAGCGTTGAACATGGATTTTGAATTTCCGAAATTTCAAGAGACTGCGCTAGATACCATTATTAAGAATGCTTCTTCCGAGGCAATTGACTTAATGAAGAAAATGTTAAAGTATAATCCGGATGAAAGACCAACAGCGTCAGAGTGACTGCAGCACTCTTACTTCGATGATGTCAGAAGGTACTTCGACTTGAGCTTCAAAGAAAAACCATCAATCGCTCATAAAAGTATGCTGTAATTATCTAACTTCCTTAGCCACAGTTTCAAGCAACAGAATCGCAAACACCAACAGTGCGGACTATGACGACAAAAAAGAATCAAGAGGATTTATTTCGAATCTTGGAAGAAGAGGTCAAGCAATCCTTGAAGCTAAAAGCACAGGTCAGAGTGTAAAAAGTGAGCCTCCACAAAGATCCTATGCTGACGGATTTAGTACGATTATATTAATAATCAAATAGCAAAACAACCTGAAATATCTCAAACAAAATAATGCAATTTATGGATCCTCGAATGCATATACAGAACCCCAAAAGTACGACAATAAATTAAATAGCTACGGTTTGAATTATCGGAGAGAACCAGACTTCTTAACCAAAAAGAGCTTTAATCAAGCTGAACCGAAATGGGTAAATAGATTAAACTAATTTCATAATTCAAAATTATCCGTTGTTTGTGAGGAAAAACCGTAACACTAATAATTTCAAATACCCAAAAGTGATGACCAAATCACACTCATTTTAGTCTAACAAAAAATACTATTCGCTACTAAAATATTATCTTATATAGCCAAATACTGATTCGAAAATTAACTATAAAAATGAAAATATCATTTGGTTCGATATTTTTGATCCTAGAATTATCCATATGTAAAACTCAGTCAAAAATAATTTGGCTCACTTTATTTAATATAAACCATTATTAAAAATATCAATTGCTGTTTTTTCAGACGAATATGATTTTTAAAGTAATTATAAAAAGCTATAAGACTGATATTAAATCACTATTTCTATGGCGATATACAAATACTAAAGATAAGAGTAATGGTTGTATAGTCCAAGGCAACAGTACTAAATGCAAAGCCAGACCTAATGAATATTTCCTCAGCAGCCAGAGATTCGATTTATAATAAGCCAACTATACCAACTGGAGGTACTTGATAAACGATTTGTGCAAAGCATTTAGTTTTATTTACATAAAAAGTCCGAGTTCTTCGCAAATAAACTTTTACGACATTTACTTTGATAAAGTGATCAAACTAATTTTTGTGATTGAAATATTAAGCAATCGCCAGGCTTATTTGCAATCTGAAATAATATTGCTCCTAGGTGTTTCAAGATTTGTGAAGCCTTCATTTGAGTCGAAGCCTGACATTTTCAGTGCACCAAAGGCGACTCTAAACTATCCAGGCGTCAACAGTTATGCGAATCAGTAAGTTTGAAATAGCCTAATCTTTTGAGTCCATACTGCCATCGCTAAATAAAACTTGCCTTGCTTTGTGCCATTAATGAGACTAAATTCAAGTAAAACGTCTATTGATTTCTAGCTTATGTGTGATGGCAAGTAACGGCAGATTATTTTGACTAACTTTTGCCATAGAGACTACGGAGGATTCAAGTATGGGCGCCATCAGTTTTAGTACTACTGTATAACTCCTATCTTCAGCGATTGCTTTCAATCAGAGCTCCTCCAAACCAAGTCTGCAATAAAATCGTCCTTTATTTGCGTATTGGCTTTAATATTTAAACTCAAGATTGGAGTTATAAATATTAATTAAGGTAATACCCATTTTCGGTCGATTTTAAGCGACATGCAATTTTTATTACCCTTAACTAATGGATTTGAATAAGCTACAAACTCTTAACGAATATTTATAATGATCTATTGTAGATGGAACACAATACAGTAAGTGATAAAAGAATCCTGTTGATAGCTGAAGTCTTCTTATAATAGATAAAGCTGATGAGTAATCTGAGCTGATGCCTGAATATCCTTCCTTACTACGACTACACCCACAAGTCGGTTTCTTTGATAAAGCAGCTTTGCAAGTCTTCTCGAAGTTTGTGCAAAGACCAGGAGGACAAGTTTATTGGGTTTTTGAAGGCATCCATGCACAAGATTTATATTTCTCGAGCATGTTCAACCGACTTTGCATACCTAATCAATAAAGGAAAGTACAAGTACTTCAAATTTGGACTCAAAATCGATGCCTTTAATCAAGCAGAGTTGGCTTTTGCAATTCAGCTGCTGGAGAAGTATTATCCAAATGGAGATCTAATCATAGACTCGATCGAGCTGTATAAACGGCCTGAATTTAGCTTCATTAGGGAAAGATATCCTGCAGATCATGAACTCCAAAAGATTCAAGATGGAGTTGATAAGATACTCAGCCTATTGCAGCTTGAGGCTGAGCTATACATTGACAACATAGAAGTTGAGCCGCATGTTAGTTATTATATTCTTCCTAGTATTTTTAAACTTTCTTCTCATTCGATTGTATGCAATACAAAAGTATATGTAAGCGAAAGGTTTGATTATGACAGCGAGTTGTTTTGATTAAACAAAATTGGAATTATAAAGTATATTGCTGAGCAGTTCAAAAACAATCTTGTCATGGATCTTATCCCGTTTTCTTCAAAGTATATCGAAAAAGACCACAGCTTCTCATTAATCCAAAAGTCCCATATAAAGCTTGTTGTGATTACCATTATGAGAAATGCACTTGCGCATTACTGGACTAGAAACATTAGGCAGATGTACGACTATATGAGAGGTGAGCTGTCTTGATTTACAGACTTGAGGTTTACTTTATATTCGATAAATCTAGTTACCATTGACTTCTTAAATCTCGTTTCTTTATTAAGACAAGATATCGGGGCGAAAGTGAATTTTTATTTCAATCACAATACCGACGACCATGTGATTTTAAAGGTAAAGTCAGGCAGAGCACATATTTTATTCGAATCAAACGATCTTTCATCTGGCGAGCTGTTCAGTCAGTCACCTACGAGAAAACTATCACATGAAATAGAAGGAATCTCTATTGAAAATTTAGCAGATTCTATAAGAGTCACTCAAGATATGTATTTCGACCAGCTTACAATCAACTGATCAAAATCTGATTTGC
Source organism: Euplotes cf. woodruffi 2 WChen-2021 (assembly GCA_021441665.1). Lineage (NCBI taxonomy): Eukaryota > Ciliophora > Spirotrichea > Euplotida > Euplotidae > Euplotes > Euplotes cf. woodruffi 2 WChen-2021. The sequence goes on along the minus strand of JAGYYN010015873.1, from coordinate 1,301 downwards.
AATTTGATAAAGATAACAAAGTTTGCTTCATCAAAAATCCAATCAGTATTAGTGGCACAACCAATATTAACTGCACTGCACAGGCACAATTTGAAGACCAAAAAGAGGGGACAGATAACGCGACTAAAGGAGTCTGCATTGTTGCGTTTAACATCGATGATATCGTCTCTGGGGACTTTAATTCTCCTTTCGATCAGATAAAACAGGATGAAAACGAGCATATTGACTATGCAAACTATGAGACACTGATTAAGCTTATGCCGAATGGCTCTAAGCTCCACCTCAGCTGAAGCAGCACACAGAAGTATGTTGATATACTCAACTCAGTAAACCCCGAAGTCCAACTTTCAGTGTCATTCAAATTGCCTTTTAGTGTAGTAAAAAGTAGCTCGACTGAAGAAAATAAGGAGAATGAGTATTGGAATATTGCTGACATTTTGATCAGCAAAAACTGCGAAAAAATCGAGATAAACCACGATCAAGAGTAAGTACATTCATTTTATCATATATCGAATAGATAATACTATATCTCTATTTAAAATGATTTTTGAGAAAAAATAATAAAAAAAACTATGTGAGCAAAATTGATACTTCACGTACTTGATTCGATCAATAAATAATTATAGCGCTCATTTACTTGGATTTGAGAAGTTAAGCAGCTTGAAAGAAGTCATTATTGATACAAACTGAACTACAAAAGACGATGTGTATCAAGAAATCCTAAAAACATTTGAAAATGTGAACAAGATAAGAATTATAAGACGTATTGGAAATATACAAATCGCTCCAGCGATTAAACAGATTTTAAATAAGTACAAACACAAAGATATTATGGTTTCGAATAATGCTTGAATGTGAAACTGTTGAGCTCCAACTGAAACAGCTTTAAATAACTTCTATTCATCAAGGTTGATTTAGTCAGAATTTGAGTCGAGTTCAATCTGTTATTCATAAATCTTCAATAATAATATTAATTTATACCTCCGTTCGAAATAAAAAATAGCAGATATATTTAAAGATATACTGACTTAAAAATTAAAAAACCTTTTATAAAGAGTAGATATCATGAGACATTATTTAATAAAGAATTTAATTGTTGCTTAGTGCGAATTAAAGTATTGCTTTCTCGCTTCCTGCACTTCTTCGAGTACTTTATCCCTGTTATAGTCTTCAAAGAACTCATCATTAAGCCAAAGGTCTTCGAATCTGCTGCTGAACTCTCTGATCGAGTACAGTAGATTTTAAGTAAGTTAAATTAGTTTATAAAATAAAAAACAGTGTATTTGTTGAAACTTACTTCT
>JAGYYN010015776.1:0-16448 GCA_021441665.1 Euplotes cf. woodruffi 2 WChen-2021 | reverse complement strand
ATTCAAATAATTTGAATTAAGAAACGATAACTTTAACTATTATAGATGACTCCGGAAAAGAAGTCCTTCCAGGCCCCGGCAACTACACCGTTGAGAAGTTCGCAAAAGAAAACGATGCCCCGAAGTTTGGATTTGGAAGCGAAACCAAAGATCACTACACCGGAACCAAAAATAAAACAGGTCCCGGACCTGGAGATTATTTAGAGAAAAAGGTAATGAGTGACGGGGTCCCTGGATACTCTATGACCTCCAGGAGACCCGACTGAAGAGTCCTCCCCGGAAAAGAAAGCCCAGGTCCTGGAAACTACGATCCGAGCCTTGAGTATACGAGAAAAGCAGGACCAAAATACCACGTTGGGAAAACTCATAAAAGCAAAATTGCAAATATTTACGGAGAAGTACCAGCACCAAATTGATATAAACCTGTGAGCAATTTTATTAAGACACAGTCTGCTGCTTGGGGAATGGGATCGTGTAAACGACCTGGATTGAGCCAGATTTTAGATAATCCTGGTCCTGGATCATATGATCCAGCACTAGCAAAGAAGGACGGACCAGCGATCAGAGGAAAATCACAAGTTTTCCTTAAAGAAACACCAGGTCCATCGACCTATTCTCCAGATTCAAAAGCGAATAAAAACAAAGCTCCATTATTTTCGATGGGAACAGAGCAAAAGAAGACAATATCAGCAAGGCCATTAAATCAATTCCCAGGACCAGGAACATATGATGGTAAAAAGGCGAGAAATGCTCCTTCGTACGGATTCGGATCAAGTCAAAGGATGAAAGTAAGAAACGATGGGTCTCCAGGACCAGGCTCATACAAGATACCAACACAGGTTAGAAACGTAGAGACCTACTCGATGACAAAGAACCAATTCAGTTTCGTATAGCTAATTCATACAAATGCTTCAATTTTGATGCTGATTTTGAATTAAATATTCAATTATTGAGACAACAAAGTATACAGTAATTTTAGTTAACTTCATAAGCTATATAGCGTCATCGTCTTGTATTTCCTCAGCTCAGTGATCGAAAAACGAGTGGAACTGCATGTCTAAATATTTCTTCTGCTGTTTTTTTATTGTCTTCAATTGTCTTCCTCACTAACTTTCAGTTGAGTGCGTTCTCAAAGTGCAGCATGAACTTGTGATAAATCTCCTCTGCTTTGTCTGTGATTTCAGAAATACCAATAGTTAGCTTCTTCGGGTTTCTCGAGTCCGTCTGGGTCTCAATATTCTTCAAGGGAGCTTTTATTTCGATTCTTATTGTCTTCAGAGGCACGTCTTCGAAATCAGGCTCGATTAGGATAAAGAACTCAGGGTCTAAGACGACATATCTAATTTCCAGCTGGTTGTCGATCTGAAGGTTGCAAAGGACCAAAGTTTTATCGTTGTCAACAGAAACTTTATCGCAGATGTTCCACTTGTATACATCTCGCTCTTCGGTTTCGAATGGGTATTTGTTAAGCTTGGCCGACCCCTGTCTCCACTTCAATGTGTAGACCATAAATCTCAAAACCAAGAAATGCTGGATGGCATATATGAGTTCTTGAAATTCGTTTTCTGGTGGTTTTAAAAAGTCAGGCAGCTTCTTTCTAAACTTTTCTTCGAATACAGGCACGAGCGACCAAGGGCTGTTAATGACTTTATTTAGCACTTCATGGTCGACGAATTTAAAGTTCTTCCACTCTTGCTCAAAGATCTCAATAAATGAGTTGCCGAGAGCAGGCTTGAGGTATAATTTATTTAATATGCTTGATCGATGTCAAAAATGCTTCGACTAGCATGTCGTACTGCTTGAGGGACATTCACTCGGTGAGGTTCTTGTTAAATCACAAGTTTCAAGTAATTACTGATAAAAACCTGAAAGTGACAGGTCTAAACGGAGGATCTACTTTTAACAGATCAAGCAGCATATTTACTATTCGATCATCGTAAACTCTAGTTTTTGTGGTTTCTAATATCCTCTTTTCATATTCAAACCTATCTCTAAGTGATCCGGACATTAGTGTCTTTTCCTCCTCGAAGTTAAGCTTTGACGGCTTGCTGCTTGAGCTGTCTGATTGTAAAAGTGAGTTTAAAAGATGGCTCTTTTTCCTGTTTCCTATTGGATAAAGGTTGCTTTCGTAAAGTACTGCTGGATCAACAATATCTGATAAAGTAAATCAGTAAAGAAGCGACCCAATTAATAATAACAGACTGTCATCTTTTGACCTCAGGAAGTTGAGTAATGTCTTTGAATACTTATTTGTGACGAATTCATTTTCGTTAATGTAGATTCTATAGTTTCCATTGTAAATCGAGTCAAGTATCGCTTCAGAGTAATGCGTCGGACTGAAGTAAAGGTAATCTGTTTCCTTTTCCCATACTCCGACTTTATTTTCCAATTGCAATAGAAAGAACGAGATGATTGGCTTTAATTCTTGCGAAATCTGCTGACTTTAGTCTTTTGATGACTAATTCAACCGCGTCAATTTGGTTTTTATCTGAGTTATCAAGAGTGTCATCGATCTCCTCTTCCTCTCTTGACTCTTTGAGTTTTTGATACTCGTCTTGCAGCGGTGTTAAGAAGTCATGGTCAGCGCTGATGAAGCCTTCGATATTGACTTTAGAAATGTTTTCTTCGACGTACTTTGCGAAGTCGCTCTCCACCGCAGCCCGTGAGTACCTTTTCTTATAAGTGGCAGGAGGCTGAATGACATTCTCGATCCATTGGCAGTATACTTCGGGGATGCTGGCCATGAACAGCCCTCACGACAGCGCATTGATAAACAAAGGCTCCTTAATTACTTGGTAAGTCTGGTTCAAAAAGTATATCGACGCTGAGTAGCTGTTGATGTCCGGGTTTTTATTCATACATCCGAGGCTTCCAATGATCGATGGAAAGTACGCGTAGTACAAAAGCGAGTTTGACAGCGCGATTGTCAGAGAAGATATATTTACATTGAATATATCTTGAAAGTACATCAGCAAATCGTTAATATCCTCGATGTCGTCTTTTAAATCGTCGACGTCGAGATCGGAAATAATGTTTTGGTCTACCTTAATCCACATGTCTCTCAGCTCTCATGCTAAATGAGGGAAGTACGATGCGTGTGGCAAGGAGAGCACTGCGTCGATGAGGTCTGGGTCTCGAGTGCTAAATATCGTCAGTGTTATCGTCCTTGCGGCAGTGCGGACCATTGACTCTGAATGGTTGTATAAATTCACTGCTGTTCCGTAAAGAGGAAAGTTCTTAAATCGCTTGTTATAAAAGAACTGAATGCTGTTTTTGTTAATTTTTAACGCAAGCATCTTTAAAAACGAAATAAAGTAATCAACTATCTCATTATGGCCTGATAAATCAAAATTATACGATATGAGTTTGTTCAAAAATGGGTGAGATAGTAAGTAAAATGAATCCTGCTCTTTTTCAATATTTTGAATTAGAATACTTGTTGTCTGAATAAGCTGCATATTTATATTTCCTCGTTATCAATGTCTAAAATATTTTCAAAAGCTTCCAGAATATTTCTTTCTGCAAACATTTCAAAGTAAGTGTTTTGCTGCTTACAGCCATAAATCAAAAATTCAGAGAGGTGACGAATATTTTCAACAGCTTTATCAATGTTTTTCGCGTTTATAGGAATATCTTGTATTTCTTCGATCGAATAAAGCAGATTTTTAAAATTTTCTGTCGAGTAAGTAGTATCAATATCCATATTGACTTAATATATCAACTTGAAATAATTTTTTGGTCGCAATGCAAGTATCGCAATAATTGAAAATAATTTAACTCATAAGCGATTGAGACTCTAACAGCTGTTTTTCTTTAATCTGTTTTTTAAGCTGCTTCTTTCGTTCTTTCTTCATTTCTTTTCTTCTCTCCTTTCTATTTTTGGTAGGTTTCATCGGTGCGTCTGCTTGCCTTCTCTCTTCTCTTGCTTTTTCAGCTGCTTTCTTTGCTCTTTTGTTTTTTGAAGCTATTTGCAAGTTAAGCATAAAGTTGATTTAGTTAATTAAATCTTAATCGATTTAGGCGGATTAAGCAAGGTAGTTAAACATCACTGAACTCACCTTTGAAGGTCATTGACTGCTGCATGATGTCCTTCATTTCTTTGTAAAATCCTGGAACGTTTTCGCTAACAATCGTCGAGCTGCTTTTCCTCGAAGACTTGGCTCTTACGAGGACAGCAAACGGCTCTGTCTTGTTCTCTTCAACATACCTCGCCCTGCACCTGTTTCTCTCCTTATGGTTGGATTTATTTGCTCTTCAGCGCAATAACAGTGCTGGCTGGCTCTTCAGCCGGGGCTTCAGCTTCCGGCGGTGGAGCAACCTCCGCCGGAGCGAAGGTGAAGGTCTCAGGGAAACTTCTCTTGATGGTCACAGTCACCGACCCCCACAGGTTGGTGTCTTTGTACATCTTCTTGAGATTTTCTAAGAAAGATTTGTTATCTGTGTGCTTTCCCATTTTTGTAAAAAATATTATATTATTGATATTGAATTCAGCTCCGCCTTGATTACAAGTCAAATGCTTTTGATTTAATTTTATTGAAATTAAGATTCTGAAGGAGGTCGGAGTCTTTGACCTTGCTTGTTCATGTCCCCCAGCTGGTTTGATAACAGCTGCTTTAGCTGAGCTATACATATAACTTCTCAATAGTTACCTTTCTTATCATCTGTGATGTCTCTGCCGTCTTTTATTTGGGTCCTGTCTTCGAATGACGGTGGCACATAGACTTTTGAGCCGTTTTTACTTGTCTTTCTCGGATACGACTCAGCCTCTGAGTAGTAATTAGGCGGAGATATGTTAAGCGAGTTCAAACCAGCACCTGCTAGTCTGCTGAGACCATTACTTGGATCTGGGTTATATCCTGGATACATTCTATAATAATTTAGGAGAATTGCTAATTAGACTAGATTGTGAATTTGAAACAACTTAAACCATACCCTGCTCCGTAATAAGGAGGATAATTCATGCCTCCAATGTATGGATTATATCCACCTGGATAAGGTGCGAAAGGAGCTCCATAACCGAACATTGAAAGTGGATAATTTGAAAACTCTTTGTGCTTCTTTTTATGCTTTTTCTTGTTCTTTTTTGGTCTCTTTGTCTCCGCTAAATAATAAAGTATGATGATCATTATCTTCTTACCTTCCATCATCATCATTTTTCTATTTTTAATAGCTTCTTCGAGCATTCTCAAGCGTTCAGTTAATTGTTGGTTTTCATGAGCAAGTTTATTTTCATTGACTAAGAGATTATTAACTTTCCTACCGACTCGAGTCTGTCGAATAAGGTCAGAAAGTACTTGTTGCTGTTTATTAATCATTTCCATGATGCCTTTATTTTCCATGATCTCATCTTCCTCCTTTTTCTCTTTCTTTTCAATTTGTCGTTCTTCGATTTCTTTTTCGATGGCGTCTTTGACTTGTGAGTACAATTGGTCTACACGGTTATCCTCGTAAGTACCTTTCGCAGCATTATTAGCTTTTAGTTGTTTTTGCTTGACAAGTTCAGCCTGTAACTGTTTCTTTCTCTCGAGCAGCTCCTGAAACTTGCTTGCAAGCTTCATCTCCTCTGCTGGCTGCACTCCGCTCTATAGGTGTTCAGATTGCAACTGCTTACCTGAGGGCTGAATTGGTTCATTCCTTTGTATTGATTTCCCATTGCCTGCCTATTTGGCGATTTTATTAATAACTGAATTTTGCTTATTACTAAAGCAAGCAAAAAAGGCTTACTATTGCTTGCTGAAGATTGAGACAACTGATTTTAAAATACTAAGCAGCAAGAAATTCAACAATATTTTAATTTTATATGCTCAAAGCTAATTATTAATCACATATTTAGATATCGCTAAAAATATAGTCTCGCTAGCTTTGTATGTTAATGAAGAATGAATTGAGTCAACGATGGAAAACAGACTGACTCAGCAAGTATTTAGATGGTCCAAAACAACTGACTGCTTACATCTGTGCTGGGTCGAATGCAGGCATACTTGGTATTTTTCCAAGATTTCTATCCCCACCCATCTGAGCGATATTTGGGAGCCTTGGCTGACTGCTATGCATCGGGCTTGGCGGACCGATGTTTAAATCCCCCATGCTTTGAGACTTCGACAAGGGCTTCATTTTAATTATTACAATTTCAATATTTTTGGTAATAAATGCCGAATAAAAGGGTTTGTTGAATCGCATATTTAATTACGTAGCTTTGCACTGGTTGTTATATAAACTCTCTGGACTTATCGTCAATTGCTTCTAGAATTCTATTAAGGTATTTGAGCTGAGTGACCATGCTCTCCACCGATTTGTATTTCTCTTCAGTAAACAGACTTTCAATCTGCTTGACAAGTTCAACTCGCTTATCTTCAATCATTGACTTGTGGATTTCTAGCTCAATGATAGATGCTGAGTTGTCGATGCTTTCTCTTGTCTCCATAATAAACTCGAGCAGCTCTGGATCAGAGATAGTGTCTTCATGAGCAAGAGTTTTGAGTCCTTTCAACTCAAGGATGTATTTAGCTCGTTCCAAGTCGTCACTCAATACTTTATATCCATTATTTATAAAAGAAGAGTATGCGGTTGAACTATCGACAAGATCAGAGTCACTTTTGTTAATGTACCTGTCTGGGTGAAACACGTTCTGAAGTTTATAGAAACTCTGGTCAAGAATCTTTTTGTCGATATCGAATCTTACTTTGAATCCAAATAGCTCAAAAAAGCTGACAGACTGAAGCACTTCTGGATCCTTCAGGTATTGGCATTCTCCACAAAAGAAATTCATTTTATTATCTCACGACTTATTGCACTTTTTGCACACAACTGGTTCTATTTCTTCTTTGCAGCTTTGAGAGGTAGACGAGCACTGGTTCGTTGCAAATGTGGATCAAGGATGAATAAAGCTAAATATTGTGTTTAGTCATGATTTATTTCACCCTTTGGCCATCTTTCACTTTCCGAGTATATTTCCAAACCCGCTGACATCGCTTGTATTTACACTGCCTCACACTGATTTATTGATTGAGTGGTAAGAGTATCAGCAAGGCGTTTTGAGCTTTGCAAACACGTCCTTGCTTTGAATCAGCAACCTTCTTTTAATAGCGACGTTCATTAATAATTTACTGCCCGCAGACTAAATATAAATAATTTTGTGGTACTCAAGCAGAATTGATTTTGATTAAATTTATTTGCTAATTATTCATAATCTCATTTTGAGGTTAACCTCGAGGTATATTAAATAAATTTAAATTTGACAAGTGTAATTTTAAATATATAAAAATTATTATAATCTTTTGTATTTATGAGGAAGAAATAATTTTAAACTATTTCAATATAATTAAAAATTTGCAAAAAATAATTTCATTAAACTTAGTAAATTGATGTTTACTTTGTATTCAATAAAAATAAAATTTACTCAAAGCATATTAAATTTACAATTTTTTCATCATAAAATTATTCTATTTAGTGTTCGAGTGAAAATCGCAAAATTAATTTTTAATGAAGGTATAATTGATCTTCCAGTAATTTATTCAGTATAGTATGCAAAAAAGATTATCTTATTTATCTCTATTTGTAAAGATATATTGAAAGAATTAATATAATCAATCAGATTATATAATCTCTAACTCACTGTTAATAATAGCTAAATCTAAGCTTTGCAAGGTCTCTGAGCTCAATACACTTTTTAAGCCTTTTGATATCCTCTTCACTTCCTTCGATTTCTATTTTCTGGAGGCTGTTCTTCAGCATTTCTCACTTATTTAAGCTTTTGATGATATTCTTGAACCTCAGTCCTTGAGTGGCCCAGTTGTGAGGGTGGTCGAGATTCCAAAAGCTGAGCACAAGGACTTTGATGGTAGCTGGCTCAGCCATCACAATTTTGAATTCAGTGTCAGCCTCGATACTGCATCTTCATATGTGCACCTGTAGATTAGAGTTATTGATTTGTGGTTAACTCGTGCAGATAAGAGTGTAACTGATAATCAACTTTACCTTATTTCAATGACAGGCAGCCTCTAATATTCCGCTAAACTCCTCCTTTGTAAGTTTGACATTGTGCAACTGAAACTCATCAAGCGATCGTCTGGCCACTCGCCGAAGAGACTCGTAGTACGGAGTCAGCTGAGTCATGCTTTTTGAAAGGTTGTTAAAAACTGAATGCTGGCAGTCTTCGAGGCATGCAGTTTTGCAAAAAGTTATTGATGCTTTGTTTGCTGCATTCAGAAACATTCCAAAGCGAAATCAAGCTCATTTCTGGCAGCAGAGCTTGCTGTAAGACGTCAAATAAATTTTGAAAGTCTTTCTTTGTCAGATCGAGAACCAGCATTGAGCTCACGAGTTTTAACTTCGATTGAATGTATTTGTTGTATAGATCTGTTAATCCGCCTTTATCAAGTGCTCGTAGCTTTAACTTAAAAACAACATTTTTGATGTTCTTGTGAAGCTCAAGAAACTCAGTTTTTAAATTGTTAAACTTCTCAGCGATTTGTGAAAATTGAATCGAATCAATTGTAATTTTAGATACGACCTGGCCGAATTGACTCTCACTTGTTGGAGAATTAATATCGTCTTCAGACTGAGGATGTTGGTTGTCACTATTTCATTCAAAACTAGATCTGCCAGTCTCCATGAAAATATCGTTATTATATATTGAATCAACCAAAGATCATTAAAATAAATTTAGAGTTATTGTGAAAGACAATCAATTTATCATCTGTTAACAGTTACTGGTTTTCTAGTTAATGGCTGCAGCACATACGATAATGGATGTCAGCAACTTACAAGCCGTTAATAAATAGAAGTGTGCACCAGAGCCACGAACGTTACTGCATGGCTAATCAATCAGCACGATATACGAAATAATCCTCCATCAGGCCTTAGATCCAGCATTCAGCACATTCTGAGTTCAAGTCTGTTAAGAGAATTACCTGAAATAGTAAGCGATTTCGAAATATTGTACTTTTTGAAATCCAACTTTGCATCACTAAAAATTGCTTCTTATGACATCACTACTTATTTAGCAGCACTCTCAGAGTCTTCCTCAGCATATAATAATTGAGAGTGAAGCTTAAACGGCCAGAACTCAATTTAACGGAGTAATTTAATTAATCACAAATAAATAAAATTAAAAATAAGCACAGAATAATAAATTTGCAGATATCGTAAAAACCTGAACTCCTGTTGATTTCTATCTTTCGTATTGATGATGACACCAGCAAGCGTGATGATTTCAGATATTAGCATCTTGTGATTTTAACAATTATTAATTATCAAAATTTATACATTCGTATTTATAACTTAAAATATTGTTAGAGTTTAAGAATACAATCCTGAGCTTGTCTACATGTTGTTTTCGCAAACCTTCACCCAATCGAGCGATGTTTTTATTAACTCAAACAACCAAGAGCCTAAAATATGCAGAAGGAAGTAAATCTGTTCGCCAACTTGCTTTCAGTTATTTGCAATTATTTTCTGTTATCAAATGTACTTGCTGACCGTGGTCTCTAAAACTGCAAACAAGAAACAAACAGTGTGACGTAGCGGAAATGACTACGCACGGGTGTTTGAGACTATCAAGATCGGTGTGGTTGACTGCAGCAAAAGGCGGACGTTTGGTGCGGGTATTTGATAGTTACCATTAACTGCATTAATATTATAATTTAAAGTCAACGAAGCCGTTTGAAAGGCCAAGGCTGATGTTGAATAAGTTCTAAATCGTGCCATTTATTACGTAAGTTTGCCAATTAATTATCGAAAATGACATTAATTACGTCAAATGATATCACTACGCAAAATGCAACATTGCTGATAGTTCAAAGTTATTATGGAATTATAGGCGCAAAGATAAATTTGATACTGATCCTACTGTCTATAGGGAATTCATATTTGGATTGGTTAGCTTTGAGAACACCAGACTGTTCAGGTCCAACTTGGTTTGAGGAAAAGAAAAGTTCTGAATGCCATGCTTGTTACCTCATAAGTACATCATGATTAAAGTTTGTTGGACTTGCATGTACTCGAGAGTGTGCTGAATCCTTGCATTGTAATGCTGCATGTTCTTTAGCCTTTCGTTAAAACAGTCAATCTACATATAAAGGTAAGAGTTTAATTCACTGAAAAAGTATTGTGAATTCATCGAATAAATTTTTGATTCATCTTTTAAATCAGCAAAATAATAGAATTCAAATTAAATAGCACTTACGTTCTTTTGAATCTTAATATTCTCAGAATTGAGTTCTGCAAACTCTTTTTCAATAGAGAGTACTTGCTGCTTCTTTTTCTTACGACTTTTAGATGCACTTTCTCTATTCTTTTTAAGTCGGATATCTGAAACTGAGAGTTTTCCGGATTCGCTACTTTCTATTTTATTTTAACAAGTTATGGTTACCTTTTGAAGAAGGCTCTCTGTATTGGTTTCAAATACCCATATCTTCAACGCTTGAAATCTAAAGAACAAAGGATTACTAAGTGGCTTAAGCTAATGATCTACTAGCTAAATATCGCGTATAAGTAACATAATCAATCACTAAGAAAGAGCAGTCTCAACTTATCAACATACCTTCGATCTCTTATTTGATCTTAAATCTTTAGCAGAAAGCTTTGGTAGTTCAACAGCAGGGTCGCTCGAAGTCCTGTGGTCTTTAGTTATCATAGCTTTATATTAATTATCGCAACTCACGGCTGCTTTTATTCTCTCTACCTTGCTTATTCCAAATATCCATCTGCAATATCACCCTTAAACCGGATCCAGTCTTCACAGCCCCATAAAGCAAAAAAACTGCTGAACCATACCCTCTGACCATAAGATCCAATAACACAGACATCTGATCCCTCGCAGATGCATGTAAACACAAGTCTCATCCAAAACCGCAGACCTGACAGACTTGTCTGTTTTATGTCCCTATGCTGATACCTGTGGCTGAAAGATATAATACTGTTGTAGCCTGCCTGAGACCCAATATCAACTATACACGACCTGTATTATTCACACCACTTCTGCATTATCAAATCAGCAGCCTTGCTTGCTGATCTCAACACAAGCTCCAGTTATTTGTTACCGATGTTGGTTGGATGCACAGGTACAGTTCATCGAGATTTCAACCGAGACCAGGGCAACATCGAGCTGTTTTGGAACCAGGATCACGTATGTTGGGTTGTACGCGTAAAAGGGTCTTGATGCAATGTATTTACACTAGGAGAGAAAATAGTACTTTTGAGAGGTACTGAATGGGTTGATGTTGGATTGAGATATAAAATTGAATCGGAATTATAAAGATGATGTATTTCTGCAGTGCATTTGCATGCAATAGAGAACTGCAGCTACTGGTTGCTCAGGATTCGGTCGATAATCGACTTCTTTCTCTGCTTGATGATGTTCATCAGCTGGTCTTTGGTATATTTGTTAAACTGCTCACCCTTGGGCTTATAGTTCATCTGCCTGATCTATTAAATAAAGCTAGAAGGTTTACCTTCATCGGTGTCTTTAAAATGTGTGTTAGCGTGTTGAGCTTTCCTTGGTATTTGGTCGGACTCAGTTCTTTGGCCTTTGGCTCAAACTCTCAGATACTTTGACTAGGTTGGACGGGTGAGCCCTTGATGGACCTGTAAAACTGGAGGATCTTGTCAAGCTTTGGAGAATTAATCTCTGAAATTAAGCTCTTCGCTAAAAATAAAGATAGTTCTACGGCTGTCATCATAGTTATCGAGAATGTTCATGATACGAAAGGAAGGACTTACGTTCTGTCGAGATTTTCAAATCTTTCTTCCTTTGTATATTGAATTTGGAGTGGAAGATTGAGTTTCTGAGAACTTTCGAAAAAGAATCATTAATTTTAGACGAAGGAGAGTTCTCGTCTACCTATATTAGTTATTTCGTATCTCATCTGATCAATATTCAGAATTTCTTCTAGGTCTACGAGGGAATAAGCAGTGTAAATTCTTTCAGTAAGATATAAATTTGAGTCTGTTAAATTAAATCTTTATACTATGATCAGTAAGCGATGGAGGTTAAGGTATGAAAGTTAAGAAAAGCTGATAGTGGTTAAAATAGCTTACATTTCTGGATAACGGGTCTTTTTCAATTCTGTCAAACGACATCACTAGCTGTCTCTATATCACCAACATCAACAGGCGTCTATGGTATATTTATGAATTTAATTCAACCAATTCTTGGATTTCCTCATAAATAATAAAGTTATAATTAGCAAATACTTAAAAATACTGATATAACTTCTAAAAGCTGTTTTACTCTAATTTGATTCTTGGTCCCTGCGTCTCTGCACTGAAATTGATTTAAAAATCTGGTTTTGGGCGATGTGTCTTCTTGCCTAAAAGCGGTAATAAAATAGGAGTAGATAATATGCTGAATCGAGATTTCTAACAATAATAAGTCGAAAATTACTCTCTTTTCTTTGTCAAGTTCTTGATAAATAGCGAAGTATTATTATTGTCAGTGAAGTTAAATCTGCTATTTTATTTTCGGCTGTGGGCTTCAAATCGTCCTTATGTTAATTTTTGAAAAATCTCCGGAAACATCACTCTTAATTTTCGTTTTGCTTATTTTCGGTGGCAATTTGGCCTTAAGATCCTCTAATTTGCCTGGTGCGTTGACTTGTTGGAACTCTAATATCGGGAGGAGGTTGAACGAGCTCAGATAATCGAGTTTTATATTCTTCTTAGTTTCAAAGCTCATTTCCTACATAAATATTAGCTGCAATTCTCGGAGATTCTGCAACTGAAGTAAATAACTTGCTTTATTTTTTTGATACATCTCTCTATTCCTAGCTTTTGTATCTCTGGTGGCAGCTTTTGGATTTTTCCTTGCATTTGACGGATACGGCAATGAGATTTTGCGCAGCTTTATCGTCTCCATTTATATTTATTAATAATTTAAAGCTAATTTTTATAGATTATCAAAATTAATTTTACCATAAGTTTTCAAATCACCATTATTTAGTCTCAGCCGATACGAGAAATACAAATCACTGGGATAGAGAGTTTATCAGCCGAATTCAAACTGAAATAAGATAAGCCCGCTTACTGACTGCTTTGTGATCCAGATTTAGCTTGATGGTGGGTCGAATTAGACCGGGGCTGAGGTTAGGCTTGAAATAACGGCTTTTTGTGCTGTTTTTGCTGATAATTCGCTTTTGCATTGTAATTTAGGACTGACTTGTAAAGCTGATAGCAAGAGGTTTTATTTCTACTTGCTAGATTGTGACTGGAGATAGTCGGAGACACAATAAAAATAACTTTATTGCTACTTTAAAAGATAAAGCTGAAGTAGTTTTGATTTTTAAAGAAATTTACTATGATATTGAAATAGTTTATACTTGGTCGGTTATGAATGAACTCTAAAATCAATTCATTTAAAGATGTCGTTTTATTAGCTCAATTTAATATTAAAATCTATATATTTAGTTAAAGCAAAATTAGAATTAAAAGAATGTCTTATTTATGTTTCTACGTTTTAATATGAATTTTATCATAAAATCACAATATTTATCCAGGTTTAATCGTGAGGATCGTAAATTTTGGAGCGGGTTACTGAAAAGATATTAAAGCACTTTATGCCTGTGTTGTAAATAATTAACTAGGTATCGCAATTTAATAAACTAATTCATATTTGTTCGTTGTGATGTAACACATCTAACAATAATACATTCAACTTGAAATAATAGTAGTATTGAGGACCAATACCTAAATTATAAAAAATGTTGAATATAATTTAAATAAAATGTTCTGCTGCTTCGGAAAACCTAAAAACATGCACCCAGGTACTGCACTCACTCACCCTATTCACTGACTCAGCTAGCTGAAGCTAGTTGCGACTGACTGCAGAAAAATGAAGTGTTGGAGACCAACTTGCAATATGGCAGTTGGTCATGTTGCAACTTCAGCAGCCTTTAATATTGAATTTATTCGAATCGAGTTCTTAAATTGAAACGAAGACTGATAACATACTCTTTCAAATTAGTTGCTTATCCACTTTTAGACTGAAATCGGTTGTTATTGGCAATGAAATTTTTAACCTACTTCAGAATGGTGATAAAACTAGTCTCATTTAGAATTTAGAATCAATTACTTTATTATCAGCTGCTAAAACTACTGATTTCATATCCATGAGATATTCTCGTTTTAAGTGTATTGATATGATACTTTAACATTATCTTGTAAATTTACGTTTTTTTGCATAGTCAAGCGACTATGAAACCGGAATCAGACTTGAAATCCAGATGTGCAGCAAGAAATTCATAACAGCAATGCTCAGGTATTCAAATTAAAAATGTTTAGAAAACTATACAAAAGCATGGTGGATCCCGACCAATACCGCTGTTGTATACAGAGTCCCGATCTGCCTTAATAAATCATCTCTTATCTGATAAAATATCCTTTATAATTCTAAACGGATTTAAATAGCAAGAGCTGGTTCAAAATATTCAAATTTCAGAAGTGAAAGCGAAGAAAAACAGCAAAAAGGACAAAAAGAAGCCAAAGAAGCAGAAGACTAACAAACTTGTAAGTATTCTAAAATCTCTTAACTACGATATTTAAAATCCTTATTCACGATATTAATTTCCTTCCTCCGTGTTAAAGATAGTTACTCGCCAAAGCTAGATTTACTTATAAACCAGCAATTTTACCCAGCTCTCGAGTCGAATTATTATGACCTAAATCCAACAGCAGTAAGTTAACTTGTGGTAATAGAACCAGCACAAAGACACAGGTGGAAATGAGATAAAAGAGGAAAGCAAAGTTAACCAAGATATTAAGAAGTACCAGTCTGTGCAGACTCGTCACGCTAAAATTAAACAAAGTAACTTATCACTCTTATATTCAATCGCTGAATTTAATTCGCTACCTTTGGTTTGTTTACTTATAAAGCTATGAATCTACGACTGTTGGCTAACTGAATTTACAGTTGTGGAAAAGTGCAAGGACTTCGAGCAAGACGTCAAGGTCTCTTTAAGAGAACATAAACGAAACCGATCGCAGTCGATTAAAGACCAGACCTTAGATGAAGTCTATTACAACAGCAAATTACGTAAGCGACATTTACTTATTTTTATCAGGAGAGATTGAACTCGACCTTTTTGAAGAAAGAAAACATAGAGACACCGACTTAGATTTCGAAATCTCTGTTCACTGTAAGTAGAAAGCAAAGTGAAATTTTTAGTCTCAAGCGAGTCTCGAAAATCGATTAAGATCCCGACACAGTTTAATTGCATCGGCAAAGTTAATTTTCCTGCTGAAGAAGAAATTAGAATTAATAACTGAGATCACTTTGAAGTCGACAACAAATCAGATGATGAGAAGTATAAAGCTAAATCTGAAATTGTACTCAGCGTAAATAGCATTGAATTGGACGATAAGAGTTTATTCGAAGAAAATGTTGCTGTTGAACAAATCCCTGACCAAGCTAACTCGATTAACACTTTCAAGCGTAATATCGGATATTATTTAGATGCTCAAGAAAACAAGTCTATTTCTGATACCTCTTTTAATTCTGAAGTCTCTCAAGTTCCGTTGTTTTCTTCACGAAAAACAATACAAGAGTTAAAGTAAGCATTTGAAGCGCTGTTTCTATTATGATAAATTTTATTTTCTTTACCGATTCTCACAACGTATTATTAGCTGATCTGAATCAGGAGATGTAGTGAATTCATTCAATCAGATATTCACTCCAGATCTAGAGCAGTTCTCAACAAACTTCATCGGGAGAGAACAGTTGATCTCTCCGACCAGCAGCACGAGAATCGGGACAGGAATCGAAAAGGAGGTGAATATTCACTGTTCAACAAACGACCACTCAGAGTGAAAGTCGAATTACTCGAATCTTTCTCAGTACAACTTCCCAGTTAACCCGATGCGGTCGGTCTACGAAAACATCGAGATCTACGAAGAGATCAGGAAGCACCTTGGTGACAAGAAGTCGTATTAAAATCTAGCCAGCCAGCGTTGCAAGGCTACAAGCGCCAAATGTTTATGCTAACAGAGAGAATCAACACGAAGAAAATGGAGATCAACACTGTCGAGTACAACATCAAAAAACTTAATAAAAGAATTTCGCACATGGTGATGAAAGCGATTAAGCTAAACGAGATGATAGGGCAGGTTAGCAGTGAAAATGCCGACTTAAAAAATGAAGTGGCCAGTATTGCCACTAATAAGCTGTTAATGCACAGATTTAATTAATTGTTAATATTCATATGAAATCAGACAACTGCTGTTTGGTTATCAATAACACTGCAAATGTGCACGAGAAAGCCACCAGCTGGCTGGCTCTTTCTGCACTGTAAAAATACATTCAATTTTATTAATGTTGCAAAGCAATAATAAATCTAAATAATTGCGTCTTCAGCTGACTGCAGGCTAAGTAGTTAGTAAAAGTGCGGATCGGAGTCAAAAGTAACCAAGAATTGAATAAACCCGAATGAATTATTATTGGTTGCAATAAATATTGT
>JAGYYN010015625.1:0-11922 GCA_021441665.1 Euplotes cf. woodruffi 2 WChen-2021 | reverse complement strand
GTGAGTGATGGTTGAGGTAGTGTGGAGAGGCTGGGACTTGCTCATGCAACGAATGGACATCCTCAACTTGACTCCTCATGAAAAGGAACTTATCAAGCAAGGCGTTTTACACAAAGAAGCTGAAATCAACCGAAAGGCTCGGAAATAAGATCAGCATTTATGAATACGAACCTTGAGATATTATCGGTCGAGGCGCCTTTGGTGAAGTTAGAATCTGAAGACATAAAGAGTCCAGAGAAGTAGTCGCTATTAAATAAAATGAAGAAAAAGGAGATGCTTATGAAAAATCAAATTACCCATGTAAGAGCTGAAAAAGACATCCTATCACGTGCTAATAACCCTTGGATCGTTAATCTTAAGTGATCATTCCAAGACTCGAACAACCTGTATTTGGTAATGGAATACTTGCCTGGCGGAGACCTAATGAATTTGCTAATTAAATAAAGACATATTATCGGAGGAAGAGTCCAGGTTTTATATGGGCGAGATGATTTTAGCTATCGAAAACGTACATAAACTTAACTACATCCACAGAGACCTTAAGCCTGACAATGTCCTGCTTGACGGAAGAGGACATATTAAGCTAACCGACTTCGGACTCAGCAAGCATGCTGAGATCAGGTCGAATTCATCTGCCGGAGACACAGAGAAGTATGAAATTAAATAAATCAAGCAATTTCAATGCATTAAAAATGATGCTGAATAAATAAGCTTGGATATAAACGAGACCGACAACTTGCATTTTCTACTGTTGGAACTCCAGATTACATCGCTCCTGAAGTATTCGGTCCAAAAGGTTATGACGAATGAGTCGACTGGTGGTCTGCAGGAGTCATTTTGTTCGAAATGCTTGTCGGATACCCTCCTTTCTTTTCCGACGACTCGAGTATCACCTGTCAGAAAATTCTTCATTGGAAAAAAACTTTAGTTATTCCGGCTGAAGCCAATCTTTCTGATGAAGCTATCGACTTAATCCAAAAGTTAATAACAGACGCAGATAAAAGATTAGGAAGAAACGGTGTTGACGAGATTAAAAATCATCCATTTTTCAATGACTTTGACTGGGATGGCGTCAGAGAGTCTGATGCACCTTTTATCCCAGACATTGCAGATCCTGCAAGTGCAGAGCATTTCGATCACTTCGATGAAGAGGAACCATTCCTTCCAGACTCGTCAGAATTGTCAAAAGGTAAAGTAAAGCGACAGAAGAAAGATCCTTACTTCATCGACTTCACTTACAAAGGAGATGTTGAGATTGAAAAGCAAAAATACGTATCTGCGCTAAAAGAGCTTGACGGTCTTAACGACAACGAAAGCGATCCTGCTCCAGAGACAAAACAAAGAAATGATAAGCACACATCAAAAGCAGATGCAAACAAAAAGTATTATAAAGACGATAACTACGATGAAAAATACGCAAGAGATGAAGATTATTACCAGCCATCGACACAGTACAAGAAGAACAATTCAAAGAAAGAAAATCAGTATTATGAGGAAGCTAAAACTTCATTTTTAAAATAGAATATATCATTTAGTCTGAAAAGTCAATAAGTTATTTTATAATTCAAAATCCTATCACACAGCAGCCATCTAGATTTATTTATGTTTTAGTTTTATTAATCTAAAAAACATTGTAAAATATAAGTCGATACAAAATGCTTGAGACCTGTATAAAATTAATACAAATTCGTTCGTCTTTTTAATAAAATGGGCAACCAGTGCACTGGAACCAGAGTCAAGGGCATGATCAGCTGAATCGACTTCAACAAGGAGACTTATGGAAAGCCTCAGACCCAATTCCCCGATGAGGCGGAAATCCAGAATAAAATCAACAAATACGTGGACAACTTTCAGCAAGAAACCAGGAAGCGTACCCGCAGTAAAAATAGATCTGAGACTCGGTCTCAAAGTAAGCCAGGGCCTTGAAGATCCAACGTAAACGTAACGAATAGCATTCCTGTTATCCAAGGTAACCATTTGCATCTAATTAGCGAGATTTGCGATTTTCATGGATTTTGCTGAAGTTAGAGCAACTTTAGTCTATGAATCAAATTAAATTTTAGCAATAAATATGTAATTATATCATAGTGGTACGAATAAAAACTTTAGTCGCTTAGTGCTTATTTTATACCGCCACGATGCTACATCGTAGAGGTAGTCTTCTGCTAGTGGAGGATATAAGGTTGTGTATAGACCAGGCGCAAGGAGTCCAAGAGGAAGCTAGAAGGATTCCAAAGCCTCACAATAAAAGCGAAAACAACGTACAGGCTTCAGCTAATAAAAGAGATAACGGGCTTGGGGCAGACCCAAGCGTCGATAAGGACTCTGGCGAGAGCAGCCAGAGAATACTTAAACTTGACTTTAACCGACTCAGAGCGGGCAATGAAGAGTGTTCAAGTCAGACTCGAAACTTAAAAGGAATTAAGAAGTCAGAAGAATGAAGTAAAAGCTTGTGGTCTTCAAGCGAACCAGAATGAATCTCTCCAATTGAAATAAACTTGAAGAATCTTAACTTTAATCAGCTGATTTTTGACTCAGAAAGCAACAAAAAAGATTGTGAACAAAATGTTAATGACTTCACATTAGGAGAAGAGGAAAAGTCTATATCCAAAACGCGGAATGTAAAGCTTAATAAAAATATCTCTTCTGAATCTAATGAGAAAGATCAAAGCAACGACTCGAGATTTTTAAAGCTCCTTGGTGCAAACGGATATGAAACTCCATATCTTGGAATGAAGGTAAACCCAAGTGTTGAAAATTTAAAGAAGCTTCCTGGATGATATTTATCTGATGAAGATGAGGATGCTTATCAAGGCAAAAAGATCATTAAGCACAAAAATATGAAATGCGACATTGACACCGTCGACTTGGTAATAGACTCTAAAATCAAAGCTAAAAATGTTTTCTATGCTTGTAACGATGACAGTCCCCAAAAGAGCAGAATTAAAGATGATCCTCCAAGCGACGAATCATTATCAGACGACGCTTGTGTAGAAGACAACGAAGGATACGAGTCAAGACAATCTCGGCCATCAAACTACTACCAAGGAGTCCAGCAATTCAACCGCCGATCAAGCAACGGCGACTCCGTTCTCAGAAGTAAAAATAAGCAAGTCGAGGTCAAAAGAGAAAGAGACACCTTCACCCGGCTGATATGGGGCGGATATCATAAAATAGCAGAGCAAAAAACTCGTGACTCGCATCTTGGTGAAGAAAATGCCGATGAAGAGGCGACTGTAATAGGTAATTGACATTCTCTTTTTATCATTTAAAATTGTTTAAATTCCTATTGATTTTAAGCTAAATTTTGAATATTTCATAAGTGCATAAAAGCCGTACCAATACACCATCTTTACCTTCATCGTCTGGCACGAGTCAATCTAAATCGCATTTTTACAGACAGTTTTACAAACAACGATCCAATATCATTTCTGCAAAAGGGAGTTTTGAAGCGTAAAAAGATAGCGAGGTTGAGCAAGTCAAGTACCAAGTACAGGCCATTTTATTCTGGAAAACCAGAGAAATCTTAAATTATTGCTATTACTGACATCCGCGCTATTCTGCAGGAAGCAACAGCACGAAGGATGTCGAAATACCTAATTATGATAAAACTATTAACTCAGTATTTACTATGATCTCTGGATTATAATCATTTCGCTTAAACATTTACTAATTTCTATTATTTTTTACGCATTTTGTGGTTTTGACGATTATTACAGCCGCAGATGAAGTGAATATTAAATTTTCAATTTTATATATAATATTAATTTATCTAAAATTGGAGATTATGGTTATTTGAGGCTGGATTCGATGTGGTATTTTGAATGGGTTTAGAATAGATTTAGAGGGAGGAGTCGAATTGGATTTTAGAGGTAAGGAGGGATTTGAGAGAGAGAATGGGGATTAGGAATATTTAGGAATAGTAGAAGGAGATATGGGTTTGAAATGGGAATAAGTTAGTTTGAGTTTTTGAATCGTGAAAAAATTAATTGAATGAAGTGAATATGGATAATTTTGTTTTTAGAGAAAGTTAAGAAATTTTGGTATTTATTTTATGCTAGTTGATGTTTTTGTTCAATACAATTTTTATTTATCAATATTTATAAAAATGAATAATTCATTAAGCAGATCATAAATATTTAAATTCATTAAAAGATAATCAAAATTTTATATTTAAACTATAGTAAAAAATAATACAAAAACATCTAACTAAATACAATTTAAAATTACAAAAATATAATCGTTTTAAATTCTAAATTTAAGATTGAAAGTTTAAGTCAATTGATTTTCACATAGCGAGTCCAGTGTTGTTATTTTTCTTTTTCGTTCTCCTCCGATGTGCTCATCCACTTTTCGATCTCTTAGTATGGCAGTTAGTGCTGGCTTTCTTCATGAAAGACTCAGCAAGGCAATTTAGCATCACCTCGTCGTCAGTGAATTCGTTGTCAGTTTCGATATTTACAAATTTTTGGTCTAAGAAGGTCATATTAATATCGTCTTGGTGGTTGCGACCTAAAAATAATAAAAATGAACCGTAATTACCGCCAAAGAGCTCTTTAATTATTCTGCGTTCTTTAAAGTCGAGATTCAGGTCTTCATCTGCCTTCGTGGCAAGGATCAGGCTGCTAAGCTTGCTGAAGATATTCTCGATCTGCTCGTGGTTGTCGTTGATAGCTAACTTCCGCATCATTTCTTCGTTTTGCTTCTCTAATGAATAAATTTTATTAAGTAAATTATTGTGCTTGTCATTAAGGCTGCTGAACTGCTGCTCAAGCGCTTTGTATTGCTTGTCCTTGCAGGCGAGGAGCTCTCAATAGTTTTCGTTCTCGTAGTACTCGCTAAATGTACTGTTGATCATGTCTTTGCTTTGAACTTCGATTTGCTTGCTCGCTTGCCGACAGCCCAGCTTTGTGTAGTCATTGTTATTAATAATTTCATTTAGCTTGTATCTGCCTTCGATTTTAACGATTTTATCGATATATTTCTGGATCAATTTAACGAGGTTTTCTGTTTCAGAAGAATATCGGTCATTGTGCCTCAATCCGAGCAGGTCAGTTTTGAAGTTCATTAGAGAGCGTTTGATACATTCGCTCATCTGCACTACAGAGTCAGTCATTTGTTTGACTCTTGACTTCGACCGTTCATGGTTTCCTAAAATTACTGGTCTAAAGTGCGTTCTTTCTTTGACCTGATTTGAACTGGTCTTTTTCACTTCGATGAAAGACTCCTTTTTGTACTTGTTGATCTCGTTTTTGTACTTTTGAGAAAGAGTTGGAGTCGAGCTTTGACACGACCCTTTAAAACTCGATTTCATTGATTGAGTAGTCGAGTGCTGATTGTACTTCGAGATCTTTTCATTCAGTCTTGCTTTATTTAAATCTTTCATTGAAAATATCGACATACGTATTTGATTTTGGCTATTTCGTGATTTAGAAACAAACTCTTCCCCGCTTGCTTTAAATTTACTAAACGACTGATGGCTCGAGCCACATCTAAGATGATTGTTAGGTGTATTATTCTCTCTGCTGTCATCTCAAAACGATATATAACTGTCCTTGTCCTGCTTCAGCTCATTAATACTAATCTCCTTTGGTTTTTGATTGTTTGCAAATGGAGACTTTACTCGGTTTAAACTACGAAGAATAAACAAAGGACTATTTTCTCTTTGGCTCTATAAATTCATGAGATTTTATTATTTTTTCAATTGAAAAATCACCAGTATGTAATACAATTTTTATTTATCAGTAAATTAGTCAAAATTAAAAAAGCGATAAATTTAGTAAAGTAATAATTAAACTAGTATAAAATAATACTTTAAAATAGCGAAATTGTATCGTGCAAAATTAATTTAAATTTAAATTCCGTACATTTGCTGATATTACAATCCACGTTAAATTACTACAAAACAGCTGTAAAATATATCGCTAAAAATGCTCGATTGCTTTATACACAGTGACTAATCATTTTGCGTTTGCTGGTGTTGACTAACTTACGCTTGCAGTATTCATATTGAGTTTTATTGACGCTAAATAATTTTAAATGATTGAAAATTAATTGTTTTCAATTAGTAGTCGTTAATCTTGCCTCTGTTATTATTGACCAAGATATATAATATTAAAGCAGCCATGTCCAAAAGGCTAATCGAGAATGAAGAACCAGAAACCACGTCACTTAAGAGAGACACTCTTAATACTGTCTCCACAGAAGGAGCCGATGTCATCGAAAGACTCGATCGTGAAGTTGAACGCGGAGATACGAATATATTCGGTGCGACTTTTAAAGGCAAACTTGCTTATATTATCAAAGATTTCATCAATTCTGACAGAATTACCAACCGAGCGCTGAACTCACTCGGGATTGTAGGCTACTCGATCCAGGTCACTCATCAAGGCAAGAAGTGGAAGCTGTACAAGCGACGGAAGGAATTCGGACAGCTGCATGATAGAATCGTATCGCAGCTGAAGAAATAAAGGCTTAAAACTCGGCATCTCGATGCCTGATTATAAAGAGGAGGAAGGCGAATCTGAAGAATCTATGAAAGAATCATTAAACTCCCACTGCAACTATTTAAAGAGTCTTGCTCTGCATAAAGACGTTTGCAAACTGCCTGTGTTTTTGTCCTTCTGAGAGGTCAGCAATATCACTTTTAGCCTCACCGACTGCGTAAAGTATAAAGAAGGCAAACTTAAAAAGAGGTCTGGTGGAAGGCATAAACAAGAGAAACGAACGTTCTTGACTTACTGCGGAAAGTGCAGAAGGATCTGGAAGTATCGATGGTTCATCCTCACCGATCAGTATGTTGCTTACATGAGAGATAACGAAGCAAGCCACCCGATCGAGATCATGCTTATTGACTCAAGCTTCCACATCCTCTATGGTAAAAGAGACACCGGGAATGAAAAGGGTATCATCATTATCAATAACTCAAGGAAACTACGGATTAAAGCAATCGACCATTTTGAGTGGAAAGCATGGCTTAAGGCTTTTGATATTGCGATGAAGAACTCAATATGGGGTCCTTATAGTTCGAAAAAATTTGGCTCGTTTGCACCACAACGCAAGAATAACTACGTTAAACATTTTGTCGATGGAAAAGACTACTTCAGTACTTTATATGCAGAACTGAATAAAGCCGAAAGAGAGGTTTTTATTACTGACTGGTGGCTTACTCCTGAGCTCTACCTAAAACGACCCGTATCCTTTGACTCAGAAGACGACATGATTAAGTACAGACTCGACTCAGTGCTGCAGTCGCTTGGAGAAAGAGGAGTCAAAGTATTTATCTTAATCTGGAAGGAAGTCGAACTTGCAGGATTGTACAATGCATCAGTGTATTGAAAATAGCACTTTAATGAAACTTCACAAAAACATCAAAGTTATTCGACATCCGAGAACACTGATCTCGATGTGGAGCCATCATGAGAAAATTGTAGTTATCGATCAAAATATCGCGTTTCTCGGAGGATTAGACCTTTGCTTAGGCCGATGGGATACAAATGAACATCTTTTAAAAGACCTTAAAGATAAAAATGGTAAATGCTTTTTACCAGGACTAGACTATTCAAATTCAAGAGTTAAGGATTTCACGGCGGTCAGCAAATACAAAGTCGAGCTGATTGATCGAAACACACAGCCCCGGATGCCATGGCACGATGTTCATTGAGTCATATACGGAGAAAGCGCAAAAGACCTCGCAAGACACTTTATTGAATATTGGAACCACGCTAAGATTGATTATGAAGGTAACCTCTAATTCTACATACTTTTATAAAATTGACAATCATCAAACACTTATCACTTTAGGAACAAGAAAGAAGCAAGAAGGTACATTTTTAAAGCCAATGGGTACAATGTCTGATTCAGACTTCAAGAAGCTTTCAGGCAATCTATCTGAGTCTTCCGATGAAGACCCTCCTTTAGGGAAGTCCAACGTTAAAGCCCAGGGAATACTCGGCAAGGGCATTGAGATAGTAGAGGAAGAAGACGAAAAATTTGATGACGAAGACGACATTTACAACTATAAATCTAAAAACAAAAACAATGATCGGTATTTTAAAATCTCTATCTAAAAATAATTCTTCCTTACTATAGAAAATCTGATACAATTAATGAAGTCGATGAAGAAATAGAGGGTGGAAGCAACCCTCCATCCTCTTCACCAGATAACTCAGATGACGAGTTCACTGATGAAGAAGATGACCAACAGGATGAGAAAAATAAAAATAACCTTGATGAAGAAGAAACGAAAGAACTAAACTCTGACCTTGAAGAACCACAGTTTGCTTTAACAATAGGTACTTGCTTTTGTATTGATATTTATAGGAAAGCACTCTTCACAGCCATTCAGACCAAAGACTAATTCAATAAGAGATAATATTGCCAATCCCAGGGCAAAATCACAGACAGTATTTAATAAGAACTCAGGAGCAAAGCGGTCATTTCAGCGTAACAGCGCAGTGAGCAACTTATCAATCCCGCTTATCGCAAAAGAGGTGATTGAGCTGAACCAAAAGTCACGAAGAAAGTCGATCACCCTTAAGCAAGAGCATTTCTTCGAAGACTTCAACATCGACGAGTTCCACTGTGAAGGCAACAACGACCTCGTTGAAAAGATGAAGGAGTTCGTCAACGCCGAATACCTCAAGCGCAGTAAAAGATTCGGCCGACTCAGAATCAAAAAGATATGGAAGAAAGTCCGAGGCAAAGAACTCAATGAAGAAAAGGAAAAGGACGAACTTAGAAAGAAGTTCATCTTAGAACATCTTACTGAAGAACAGAGGAAGCTCTTTACTGAAGAACTTATGGAAGCAAAAATCGATGATGAAGACGACACCGAAAACAACCCGAAGTTTGAAATCATTCCGCGGTTAGACGTGACAAACCAAGGCACTTGTAAATGCCAAGTCCTGCGTAGCTGAGACAACTGGTCGACAGGAGTAAAAACTGCAGAGTGATCTATATTCAACGCGTACATCGACCTCATTTCCAATGCGAAGAAATTTATTTACATTGAAAACCAGTTCTTCATATCGAACCCGAACAAAGGAGGGATTGTCAAAAACACAATCGCGAAGGCGATTTTTGACAGGATCATCAGAGCTCACGAAAATAAAGAGCAGTTTAAAATAATAGTGTTCATTCCGCTGTTACCAGGATTCGAAGGAGACGTGACTAAGAGTGACTCTGCAGTACTAAAAACACAAATCAAGTACCAGCAGGAGACTATATCAAAAGGCAAGAACTCGCTGTGTGAGTTGCTGAAGGAAGTCAAGATCAAGCCAGAGGATTACATTCGGTTCTACGGGCTGAGACAGCACGACCTGTTCAACAATGTCCCGAAGCACGAGATCATTTACATCCACAGCAAGCTTATGATTGTCGACGACAGGAAGGTCATCATGGGCTCTGCGAATATTAACGATAGATCGATGCTCGGCACAAGAGACTCCGAGATCGCTATTTTAATCGAAGACGAGGATGTCATTGAAAGCAGGATGGGCGGAACTAAGTTTATGGTCGGTAGAATGCCACACCAACTTCGAATGGAGATCTATCAAGGTAAGACTCGCTAATTTTATATTAAATACTTCTTGCTTTGTTAGTTAAAATCGAAATTTAGTCGCTGAAGAAATCAAAATTTTATTTAATCGTATACAATTTAGAACATTTTGGAGCTGATGATATTGAAGAAGTCAGAGATCCCTTAAACTCAAAATTCTTTAAGGAGTTCGTCAAAAGAGCGAAGAAAAATACCGAAATTTATAAAGAAATTTTCAATGCAGAACCTGATAATAGTCAAATCAGTGTGAATGAGCTGAAAAAGCAACGAAAGGACTTTGCTAGTTTAAGCAACGAGGAACTTCTTGAAAAGTACAACCAATTGATCGGAGGGCTCAAAGGACATTATGTTGAATACCCTCTTGAATTCTTAAAAGAAACAAGCCTCAGTCTTAAGCTGCTCGACAAGGAGAAATTGGTTCCTGCTATTAACTTCGTTTAGATTTATAGATTCAATTATTACTATTAAAAATTGAAATAAAAATAGAAAATATTGTTTTTAAAAATATTACAAAATCTGTAATTTTATTGAATATTTAGTTCAATAATCTCTCAATCATTAAGACGATCATTTTTTAATTTTCACGATACAAAGCTGAAATAAAGCACAATTAATTTTTTATTGATAGTTAATTTATTATATTTTAATTACATAATAATTTCTCGTTTTAATTCATCTATTTTCGCTAAAATAAATCGCAAATTAATTAAATAAAAACACTCAAAATGGAAAAGAAGGCGTATAAAAGTGGAGACGGGTACAACTTCACTTTCGATAAGACATTTGGACAGCACATTTTAAAGAACCCGCTCGTCGTCAAGACTTTAGTTGACAAGACTGCCATCAAGTAATTCTACATATATTTATATATTTGCAATTTTTTAATTTCGTATTTTAGACCGACTGATGTAATCCTCGAAATCGGTCCAGGAACAGGAAACCTTACGCAAATGCTATGTGAAAGAGCAAAGAAAGTCATCGCAGTCGAAATTGACCCAAGAATGGCTGCAGAAGTCACGAAAAGAATGAAAAAGCTAGGCTTTGGACATAAATTCGAGCTGATTCAAGGAGACGCGATGAAGGTGCAGTTTCCTTTCTTTGATATCTGCGTTGCAAACTTGCCGTATCAGATCTCCTCGCCTTTCACATTTAAACTACTGGCACACCGCCCAGTGTTTAAATGAGCAGTGCTGATGTTCCAGCGAGAGTTTGCTTTAAGGCTCGTTGCAAAGCCAGGCAGCAGTCTTTACTGCAGGCTGAGTGTGAACGTGCAGTTGCTTTCAAAATGTGACCACTTGATGAAGGTATCGAGGAACTCCTTCAAACCTCCGCCAAAAGTTGAGTCATCAGTGGTACGAATCGAGCCGAAGTACCCTCCTCCAAAAATAAACTTCATCGAGTGGGACGGCCTGCTACGAATTTGCTTTATGAGAAAGAACAAAACTTTAGGAGCTATATTTAGACAAAAGACTATATTAAAAATGTTGCACGAGAACTACAAAATCTTCCAAAGTCTTCATTCAAAAGGTGGCGATGACAAGGTTGAGGACGAAGCCGTCGCTGACTTCTCTAAAATGATGGAGGTCGATGAAGAAGTCGTCAACGCTTTCAAAGAAGCCAAATGTAAGCTTTTTAATCTAATCATCTAGCCTCAAAAACCAAGAAGAGCCGAAAGCAAAAGTGCCTTGAACGGCTTCAAAAACTCGAAGAAAAAGAACACGAAGAAATGGATAATGACGAAGAGGAGATTAAGTGAGTCGATGATGACGAAGACGACAAAGAACAAGACGAAGGAGAAGACGATGAAAAAGACGAAGACATGAACGAAGACGATGAAAGAAATGGCCTCAATGAGTTCAAACAAAAAGTTGTAGAAGTACTCGAAGAAAGCAATTTAATCTCAAAAAGATCTGCAAAAATGGAAATTACTGACTTTCTCCTGCTTCTCAGTGTGTTTAACAAAAATGGTATTCATTTCAAGTAAATAATAGCATTCTGATTCAATTAATCTTTATGATAGATAACCGTGTATATCAAAACTAAGCTAAAAATTATGCTGCAATCAATATTATAATCAACCACGTAAAGTCCTAAATAATATTATTTTTGATGTTATTAAAATAGATAAATAATTAAAGTTGAATAAAATATTATAATCAGTTATTGTTTAAAAATAAAATAAAATGGAAGGGTCTCCAGGTAGGTCTCGTAAGTACCGCCTCAACACTCAAGTCCTTTCTCAGTGCTTTTTTTTATTTCTGTGCACTTGGCTAACAAGCTCAATCGTTATTAAGTTTGTGCAGGATGGGGAATATTAGCAAGGGTGGATAATAATCTAGCAATTGCAAATAAATCATTTGGGG
>JAGYYN010015599.1:0-10939 GCA_021441665.1 Euplotes cf. woodruffi 2 WChen-2021 | reverse complement strand
GTATCATCAATACGATCAGGCAGTTGTGAGTCATTGCTGATGTCTCCTTCATCGTCATCGTTATCTATTCTTTTGACTTTAGTCATCTTGCCACATACGCCACTGTCCATCCAATTAGGCGAGTACTTATCACTATTACCGCAAGTAGAGCTAATAAGATAACAATGAAGAATTTCAACTTGTTCCTGAGGTAAGTCAGAATGCATAAAGTAGTCTTTGTAAAACACCGCGAAGTGACGGACTATAGAAAACTCTATCATCACTGAATTAAAGCTGCTTTGAATGTCTAAATATTGCTTGCACTCTGCAGGCAGGATTTTATATCCCCGGAATCAGCAATTGTTAAAATACTCTCTGCTGCATTCGTTGAGGAAGAAATGCTTGTTAAACTGCAGTGTAAAGTCATTCATTATTTTGCTAATGTAAATTTTATCATTCGTCAGTATGTTTTTAAATGAGTGGTGGAAAAGGCAGAAAAAATCATAGTATAGATTTAACACATTTTTAAAATATATCAGTGTCGTCATCATTGAATAATGACGGCAACTCGTCGATATTTGCAATTGTTTTATATTGATTTTCATTTGTCTGATTATATAAATTACTATGGGAAATTATCGCTCAAAGAAATAAATCTTTCTCGACTTCTTTAATACAAACTGTAAATAGATCAGTGCTGATGATCTCGACTGGGTAATTATTATAATCATCTCAGTCTGTTGTAAAGTCTCTCATAAACTCAATGACTCCTTCACAAATGCCTGATTGCTTATGCTTCTCGTATTTATTAGTGCTGTCAGGGTAATAAAATATTATTTTACATTCCTGACATTCTTCAGGATCGTCTTTTAGCTCTATCGAAGGACGAAGAGTAGGATTGTACAGCATAAAGCTCGCTTTCATCTTGATATCAGGTCATTTATCATCTTCTGTTTCTGGAATATCAATTACCAATGATCCTCTGGCATAAATATACATATTTGTATTATCAATAATAAGATATAATTATTATCATCACAGTTTAAATATTGAATGGCGATTGAAATAAAAAACGATTATTTGTCACATCAAAAATCAGGTCAGATCTACTTGTTATTTCTCATATCTTCAAGCTCAGCTTTCATATCTTCGATTTCTTTGACTAACATCTCCCGCATTTCCTGTTCATTGGCAACGGCTCTCTGAAGTTCCTGAGCTAAGATTTGGAATCTAATAAATTAGGAGGAAATAATACCTGTTGCGTTCTTGCTCAAGAGTTCTGATCTTTTTGTACTTGTCATTCGCTAAAGTCTCCATCAGCGATTGGCATTCTTCTCTGAGATTGTCGTAGTTTTTACGCGTGTTTTCATACGTTCGCTCTATATCAGTAAGAGAGATTTACCCTACCGAGATCTTGCTTTTCTTTCTCAACTTTCTTTCATTGCTTCTCGTCTAAGATGCTAAGGACAAGAGAACTTACATTTGCGCAGCTGATTTTTAAGATTAGATACTTCTCTGTTTAACGAAATAACCTCAGTCGTCAGCACTTCATTCTCTTTACTCGGAATCTGAGTTGAAATGAAACTTGGCTCACTTTCTGATGCCTGCGGAGGAGACGACTGCACACTCAGCGCTGAACTTGACTGATTACGACTAAACTGCAACTTTTGTATTGGCTTTTTAAATGCCTTCTTTGGCGGTCTTTTCGAAGATGGCCGCTTCTTTTGGCTCGAAGGAGGCTCAGATGGTATTTTTGACTGAGGGACTGGAGGTGGAGGTAATGGAGCCTCAACAGATTCGTATCATTCGCACTGACAATCTTTATTTATCATTTTTGGTGAGATCTGAGTATATGAATCCATCATTAATTTACTCTCAGGAAGCTTTTCTTTATTTAAGTTTAATTAAACTTTCTTGAAGTGACTTTAATTGCTCTGAAAAGTTATTTTTCTCGTTTTTAAGTTGTTTTAACTCATTACTTATTTCATATTTTTCTTTTTGTAGCTGAATTATTTGTTGTGATTTTACATGTATTTCTTGCTGGTAGAGTCTTTCATTAGCTGACTTTTCTTCAAGATGTTTAAATACATTATTTAGTTCGATTGATTTCTTCTGTAAAGCTTCTTCAGCCTTTTTGATTCTATCTTCATTGACTTCATGCATATCGTCTTTCTTAAACACCATTGAGTCTTCAAGAGAAATATTTCATCTTGGTCATATTACTTCATTGACTTGTGATACGCTTTCTAAGTTTTTGATGTTCTTCTTAAGCTTTTTGATTTCGCTAGATTTAGCGTTAATTTGATCCAGTGCTTCCTCTAGCTGCAACTTCAGCATTTGGTTTTCTTCTGAGTACTTCTGCTCGATCATTTCTAGTTTTTGACTCGAGTCTCTATACGCTTGCAATATCTTAGACTCTGACTCCTTTTGATATTGAGTGATTGCGAAGTTGTCACTAGTGTGCTTGCTTTCCATCACAAAGCACTTCCACTTCATAAATCGTTTCAACACCGACTTCTGTCTTTTATTTTTGAATCACTGAATGCATAGTGTTGACTGAAATAAATGTCCGCGAGAACTTTGACATTTTATCGACCATTGCAGCTGCGCTTTGAATTTTAAATGTGAATTTAGAAGCGACTATTTCCATCCTCCACTTTGTAATTCATCTTCGCATTTTATTTTGACTGAATTTATTAAGCAGCTTTAAAATCTTAGTTCCTGCAGAGTTGTAATCAACAAGATCAAATTTGCTTCTTGGCTGTTGGAAAGAAGCAGTCCTTGTCACCTCTGGTTTCTTTTGTACTGGCTGCTTTGAATTCATGTAGTTTGAATCTCCAAAAAGCACGAGCATTGGATCTTTTATTTCTGCTTCTTTTTGATTGCTATTTTGTAATACTTTCTTTTTGTGAGACATTTCGAATTCATTCTGATAAAAGTCATCGTCTTCCTCATCACTATGATCATAGTTGAAGTTCTTTAATTTGCTTGAAGGCTGATTCATATCTTCACTTTTGTTTTGATTTTTCAACCCTGAGGAAGTTCCTGAATTCTGTTTATCAAACGAGTCAAAAATAAACTGGTTCAGATTTCTATCTTTTTCATCTGTCGAAGACTTATCTTTGTTCTTCTCAAAATCAAATATCTCTTTTTTGATACTGTTAATTCTATCGTCGTTGTATTCTTCATTAGCGATGTTCGCATCGTAACTGGGCATATTGCTGATCCGGCTGAGATCAAGAGGCACTTCGTTTTCAATTAAATGCGTTAGATCTTTAATAGCACCTTCAGCTGTGCTGTTAAAATGGTCTTTTCTCGATGTTGACATCAAAGAATGTTCACAGCTGGCTTCTTCAATTCATTCGTCTTCTTTAAAATAAAGCTCCATAATTTTATGATGTACTGGGACATTCATATCAAATCGTTCACGTTTCTAAAAATCTTATTGTTGAGAACTTACAGGATTTTCAGATCTATTACTATTAAGCGGTTGTGAGTTATAATTTCTGTTTGCTTCATTTTCTCTATCATTAAGCCCCCGATCATTTCTCCTATCTTCGTTATCAGAGTCATCTCTTTGTATGTTCCTCAGATGCTTCTGTGCAAGTTTTTCATTTATCTGCTGGACGTCAGATTTAAAGTCACAGCTTGAAGAAGATGACGATCATCTATACCGAAATAAGCTCACAATCCAATTCTAATCTTACATATCATCAGATTCATTGTCTTGGTGGTTCTGCTGCTTGAGCAATTCTTCAATTTTCAAATCTTGTTTTTCAAAGATTTTATTAAGCGAGTCTAGTCCTTTATCCTTAGAACCACTACCAGGAGTTGAGGATTGCAAATCATTATTATCTAAGTGGTCCTCGTCGCTTATTCTATCGTTGGCTTGCTTTCTTTCTTCATCTGATGATTCTGAATCTGTTAGTCTCGACTGCACATAATTATTTTTCTTTGGTTCAAAATTCGTTTTATTTTCCTCTCTTTTCGGTTGTCCTTCTAAATCCAGATTAAGACGCAGCCATTTATCAAACTTACGACGGTATTTTTGATCAGCAAAGAAAAGGTCGTCTTTTTGGAGATTCGAATCTGTCTCACTTTTGGCTGGCTCGAAGCTGAAAACACTGTCCATTGTGTTTTTGCTTTTATTCTTGTTATCTGTAAATAAACTCGCGATGTTTAGTTTTTCTATATAATATTGGGCGAGGAATTACCAGAGAAAAGATCATCACAGTATGAAGTTGTATCTTTGGTGCTGATGAGTCCTTGTGATTTTTTATTCATGAAGTCAGTATTTTCTTTATCTAAAAACTCCGCATTTTCTATGGAATCTCGATCTATAGGTAATAAATGAATAAACTAGTCAATAAAGATATCTTTAATGAATTCAGATCTGAATTTAGCTTACAGACTGGTTGCTTATTCATATTTGTATTCGGAATGCTGTCATCTCAATATTGCGGGCTTTCATTTGAATTTGCCAACTTTTTATGTGCTTGAGGATTATAGTCATTCTCAACTAGACTATCTTCATCAGAATTCTCTGATGAAGTTGAAGAAAATGATAGCTTCCGTTTTCTGTCAACTATTCTTTGAAATGGTTGATTATTGCGGATTTCAGGCTTTTTATATTCCTGTTCATTTGTATCTATTGATTCCATATTACTAATTATTTATAATCAAGGAATTTTAAAATTTACAATATTTAGTGATCCTTAAAAAATAAATCAAACATTTTCCAGCTGTAAATTTAGCATTTTAAATATTTTATCGCTTTTAAATATCCACTTCAAATACTGATTCATATAATTTTCAAAATTGAAGATGTCATGCTATTGCTTATGATCATACAGCTGGTCCAAAATAATCCAAGTCTAAGTCCCTAAATTCCTGATTTTCTTATATGCTGTAACCCATTCCTTGTATCTACTTCTGTATCATTTGCTGCATTCATACGCAAACCACAGTCGTCAGTAAACGAGCCTGAGTATATGGCTTGCTGGATCATTACAATTCAGGTGTAAGACTGGATAATTTAAATAATGCAGGCGATTAGGCAAGAGACTCGGCTTCATTTAGTGCTTTACCAAGCTGCACATATTAATCAGCTCGCAACAATTAACACAGAGAGACAAAAACAGGTATTGACTAGGTATTAGCGAGGGATTGCTAAAGATCGATTTACTATGTGTATAACAGTCAGTTACACTAGATCATCTTCAAATTATTTCTTATACAAAGTAAAGAATGAAGTTAAAGTATTAGTCTTGATTTATGCAAATTATCCTTATGATCTAAATTATATAAGCTCGTGCAATTTTTTTAATAAACAAATAAATGAAGCAGGATTTAAAAATATATCAACATACTTACAATTTCTACACTTGATATTTCGAATAAATACCAATTAAACTCAACTTTTTATTTTCGCTATTAGTAAATTACAAAGTTTACTAATAAAAACAAATTGATATATTTTAAAATAAAAATTAGTATATGATACAAAATCAACATAGCTTTTATTTTTGTTGATTCAGTACTTTATTCAAATTAGCTCTCTAGAATAAATTTTTCTATCAAATAAAAATGCATAAAAAATAGGAAACAAAATAATATTTTGATAAAGTATAATACTGAATAAAAAACTAAAAGCAAAATTTTTAATTTCACATAAAATATTTCAGACTTAAAATTATATTGGATTCTTTAAAATTATTTGTATATTAACAAATATCAATAAGCATTAGGCCATGCTTCCAAGATTATGAGTCTGGTTCCATATTTTAAGTCCGACTTTCTCAGCTTCTTCCTTGGACATGTACTTGCTGAACTGTCTAAAAGTCGATCTTATCTTATTTCGTTTGACGTAAAACGGAGAGTTTAAAATCATTTCGTTATTTGCAGATAAACCAAAACATGCCTTGTCCTTTTGTATATTTATTTGGTCAGAAATAGTTTGATCTCGCTTATTTAAACTAAATACCAACCTCATTTTGGTTAAAACACAAGTCGCCTTGTTTTGCCTTATTTTGGAAGATATCAGTTGTCTCCAAGTTTTCATTCGCAATCGCCTCTGGACTTTTTAAAAACCTATACGTGTACTTTTTCATAATCGCAGCTAAAGCGCTATTTTTATCGCTTTCTATTACCTTCGCTGCTTTTTCATCGAGTTTTGGGGAAAAACAGCGATTATTAAGAGTCTTCTGTTTTGAATTAACAAAAATCTTAAGTCTTCTGATTTTGCACTTTTGCTTTTGGTCTTCAAAAAAGCTGCCATTTGTATAGAAATTACGAAGTCCGATGTAAGTGTATTTGGTATCTGGACTTACTGCCTTCCTTTTTCCTTGAATTTCAATGAGTTTTTGCTTAGCCTGATTTCTATGCTTGTCACCTCTTTGCAAGTTGAATCCATCACAAATATTTATTAAAAAAAGCAGTTTTATCATTATGTCCTTGCTTATGCTCTTGTTTACTGATTGCCTTTCTGATGATGCTTTGGATTCTTGGAGATTTGATGTTTTCCAAATCAAACTGGTCTTCATCGAGACTCAGTAGTGTCTTGGCAAAGCTTTTGATCTCGCTTATGTTGAGCTGCGTTTGCTTTATATTTTTCCGTTTTTCCATTCCTACTTTCATTAGTAATCAGTTACTTTTCTCTTTAATTTTACTTGATTTGGTAGTTTTAAAAAAATTCACGTGATTTATTAAGATAAAATAATAGGGAATATGAGGAAATTATAAAAGTCGTCTTTTTAGTTAGTAAGGTAATTATTTTATTTTGAGCTATGATCTATTTAATTTTCAATGTGAGATTTCGTAATAAGCAATCTTTGAAAAATAAAAATTGTGATTTTTTATTGTTTCTTTAAATTTATATTAACCTCATTTTATTAGCAATACAAAATACCTATTTTTAATATTTTTATTACATAATTCAATTATGTTTAAATAGATTATTACTTTTAACAAATTTTATAACTTTTTGTTGTTTAAATATAAAAAAAATGCTGTATTTTAAATAATTTAAAAATAAATACGGTTTAAATACTCTTTTCATATTATTTTTAGTGATTTAATAATTAGTCTCGGAATTTATATTAAAAAACTTAAATAATAACATTTATGAACCGTTATCAAGAGCTGCAAAATTCCCTAATATCTAAATATTGCACTTCGAAATTCGTTTGATAAAAAAATAAAACAAAGCTTAAAAATTCCAAAATCCATGCTAACACCCTTCATAAACCTGGAGTCAGTCCGGATTCCCAAAATCGCGTTGTGCATGCTGGCTGTGGCAAATGCAATATAAGCGTTGCATCGTGCAGCTGTATTTGGGTTGAACCATCAGAGCAGTTGTACCGCCGCTGTTCTATTCCAAACCTCTTGATGTCTGCAGTAATTTTGAGTGGTTCGGTTGGCAGTCTTCAGGACTCAGAATTTGCCATTTTGTTACTGGATCAATATCAGGCTTATCCAAAGGCCACGGCTGAGACTGCAGAACTGCTGTCTGTGCAGAGATTTACAGAGGCAACAGACAATCTGGGATTGCACTGATATTGATACTTGGTATTGGATCAAGATGGCTTAGGTAAATAGATTCAGGTCTGTTGCTGTTTTAACATTTTTATCGATTACTTAATGCTATTACTGGAAGAGGTGATTTTAGAAAGTTGAAATCATTTGTATGATTTAAATTATATGTTTGATTATTTAGACTGAATACAAAAGTTACTTCTAATGCTGGATTCGAACTAAACTTTATATTATTTCAATAACTTATTAATTAAAATTTATTTAATTTCGTGTAAAGTTCAGTTAAGATGTGATTCAAAATAGATTTTTATTTCATAAAATGTTGTATTGATTAAGACTTTGATAATTTAAAATTTTCTTTTCACCTATTAAAATGGCTATGTTTTAATATCTCAAATAATAAAGTTAAAAAAATCTTTAAAATATAAGCAATGAATAAAAGCAATTAGAAAGTATCCTCACTTTAAGTTCAAATTATCTAATGCATTTAAAATTTTTTTAATTAAATTACCTCTATAAAAACATACATTTTTAGTATAAATCTAATAATCATATTAAAAGTTTGACAAGCATAATATTTTAATTTTATTAATAAATAAATCTTTAACATAAAAATAGATTAAATAATTTCTAAATATTATCATCCTAATAATAGCCAATTGTTTAATAAAAATAGAGGATTGCAATTAAATACATTATAAATATGAACAAAACCCCAAACTACTTTTGGAGTCCAAAACTTAGTCTCGCTGATAGAAATAAAGTTGAAAACGCAGCCAAAATGTTCCTGCAGCTTGACGAAGACCACTACAATATGAAGGAAGTCCGTTATCGCAAAATCACTAAAATTATTCATAAAATTGTCAAAAATCGTAAAAACAAACAGTATTTTAATAATGGAGGAGTATTTATGATTAATTTGGGTGAAAAACTGAACCGAAGAAATCTCAGCCCTGATTTAGTAAGCAGGAATCAAGAATTTAAAGACTGAAATAGAAAGAGAAGAGCACTGAGTCCGAAGCTTAAACATACCTATGTTGCATTCAAAAATATATCGCATGGGAACGATAGATATCTCGAGCAGCCAATAAATTACAAGTTTATTAACGCTTATATGCAATCAAATAAAAATAGAGAAAATAAAGATGAGTCAGAGTTAGTTAAGATTAAACATTCTAAAAACGAAGATAATTCAATTAGCAATAATACTGCAATTATGTCGATGATGAAGAGCTATACTTATAAATTTATGAAGCCTCCTAATTGAAGTAGTCCAGGCGATTCTATTTTTCAAAATAAAAAGATGTGAGGTAACAATCGATTATACATAATTTTTTATTCAAAAATTAATAATATCACGAATTTTAATCTTTCTCTAAAACCTCAAAAATCCTTACCATAGCCGCAAAACAATCCAATCCGCCAAAAAACCATAAAAATCCAAAAACCAAAAAACATCAATTTATCAACCCACTACCAAACCTGCCAAAAATCGAATAATCTAAAACGCATGGTCAGCCCGTCTCCAAATAACTCTGCATTGTCTCTAAACCTTACCTCCGTTTTGTTCTCAAGACTTCTCTCATTCCTGCACACCCAGCCCCTTATTTGCCTAATAAATCCACCGATCTGCATCCGTTTTAAAAGCTACGACCAGAATTACTAAATAGACTGTAGGACTGAGGCAAGGCCAGTCTGTAGTACTGCGAGCATCAACTTCATCTAAATTCACAAATAAATGCCTAGTTGTGAATGAGCCTCAGATGTGTTTAATTTTGATTTGATCCTGAGATTTAACTCAAGAGATTGCAGATCGACTAAGTGGTTTTAGCTCCATCCAGATTCATTATAATATCGTATATTTTATACGTGACCCTTGCTGCTTAGTTTACTCCTTTTTGCTAAATTTTAATGCTTTCCCTTGTAAAAATTAGGCTGATTAATTATACTAATCCGAGGATATATAAGTTGTTCTTTAGATTATATCTTGCCAGAGAATAGATACTTTCACTGTATTGTATAATTTCAATAAAATACTTGTGGTTTATCTGTATTTTAAGACTTATGATGCACAATTCCATAAATGTTTCGCTAATTCAAACGTACTTTTTAGAAGCTGAGTACGAATGAGTCGATATTTAATGATTATGAATTCTAAGTTAATTAGAATTTGACTGAGTGGCCTTTTATCTCCATTTATATAATAATAATATTATTTTCAGTAGTGTAAAAATTACTAAATTGGCAGAAATAGATTTAGGCCATGTTTTCATATAGTCATTCATTTAAAAATAGATTAATGCTTAGCTAAAGTCAATTTGCAATTAAATAAGCTGATTGGGACTTTATTTAAAGCTGAAGAAAAAATATAACAGTTTATAGTTTTAAATTCTGATTAATTAGTTATTTTATATCGATTAGTAGATTAAATCTTTATATTAATATATTGATCCTATAAAATAATTTTGGGTTTTAAATAAATTTTTTGTAT
Source organism: Euplotes cf. woodruffi 2 WChen-2021 (assembly GCA_021441665.1). Taxonomy (NCBI): domain Eukaryota; phylum Ciliophora; class Spirotrichea; order Euplotida; family Euplotidae; genus Euplotes; species Euplotes cf. woodruffi 2 WChen-2021. The sequence goes on along the minus strand of JAGYYN010015599.1, from coordinate 936 downwards.
AAAATACTTTATAAAAAGTTGAATTATTATTTAAATAAGTAAATAAAAATTGTCTTCAAGAATTCAAAATATAAATTTTTTTGTAGTTTAATAATGATTAGTGCCCTTAATCACTATTTTTGCTTTTACATAAAAATTTAAACTATAATCGTAGTTATTACAGCCTAAACCGAATCTTCCTTAATATCTTTGCTGCTCTTTGCTGCCTACCGGCTTAATATTTAAAGCTTTTTATTTTTAGTTTGAGATCTTCATAAATTATATTATTTCATTTCATTGTTTAACTATTTTATTTATAATTACTAAAACTTTTAAATAAAAAATTCATTTTTTATTTTGATAATTTATTATGAACAAGCAGATCTGATTTAAAATAGGCAAATTACTAATTATAGTATATATTTTTATTTATGCTTCAGAGTTATTTACTAACTTGAATTAAATCATTTTGCAATTAGTATGGAGTACAGCTCTAGAGAATTGAGATTAAATTTAACTGCAAATAGTCCAGTTGCTGTCCAAGAAGTCATTAAAAAGTGCTTGAACATGCGCTCTTGCAACAACAAAAACCTTGATTTTATCGAACCAAATAATATCACCAAGTATTTACAGGAAAAAGTACTTCAAGGCTATTTAAGAAAGTAACAAGATGTGAGGAGTCTTTGTCAATATACAGTATTTATACTATAAAATAATTCATGTATTGAAAGATTAGCCACAATTAAATTTAATTTGAAAACAATATATTCATACTCTTTCGTGAAAATAAGCATTCAAAAATTATAATTTTAGTTTCAAAATTAAGAATTAAATACACATATGTACAAAGAGCAAATATTGGCAGAATAAAAAAGAGTGAAGGTTTAGAGTCATGAGTGATAACAACAAAAAGAGCCTTAAGTCCACAGCCAACTCTGACTTATCTCGGTCTTAGTA